>JAAGEH010000036.1:1365191-1448635 GCA_011751065.1 Lasiurus cinereus | reverse complement strand
TTATTTATTTATTTATTTATTTATTTATTTATTTATTTATTTATTTAATAAATCTTTACTGTTCAGATTATTACAATTGTTCCTCTTTTTCCCCCCCATAGCTCCCCTCCAACCAGCTCCCATCCCTCCCTCTGCCCTTATCTCTCCCCCATTGTCCTCATACATAGGTGTATGATTTTTGTCCAGTCTCTCCCTGCACCTCCCTCACCTTTTTCCCCCTGAGAATTGTCAATCCACTCTCTTTCTATGCCCCTGATTCTATTATGTTCATCAGCTTATTCTGTTCATTAGATTTTTAATTCACTTGATTTTTAGATTCACTTGTTAATAGATAATGTATTTGTTGTTCAAAATTTTTATCTTTACCTTTTTCTTTTTCTTCCTCTTCTTAAAGAGTGCCTTTCAGCATTTCATATAATCCTGGTTTGGTGTTGATGAACTCCTTTAGGTTTTTCTTATCTGTAAAACTCTTTATCTGACCTTGAATTATGAATGATAGCTTTGCTGGTTAGAGTAATCTTGGTTGTAGGTTCTTGCTATTCACTTTGAATATTTCTTGCCACTCCCATCTGGCTTGCATCGTTTCTGTTGAGAAATCAGCTGACAGTCGTATGGGTGCTCCCTTGTAGGTAATAAACTGTTTTTCTCTTGCTGCTTTTAATATTCTCTCTTTGTCTTTTGCTCTTTTTTTAAAATATATTTTATTGATCTTTTACAGAGAGGAAGGGAGAGGGACAGAGAGTTAGAAACATCAGTGAGAGACATCGATTAGCTGCCTCCTGCACGCCCTCTACTGGGGATGTGCCCGCAACCAAGGTACATGCCCTTGACCGGAATCAAACCTGGGACCCTTAAGTCCACAGGCCGATGCTGTATCCACTGAGCCAAACTGGTTATGGCTGCTCTTGATATTTTAATTATGATGTGTCTTGGTGTGGTCCTCTTTGGATTCCTTTTGTTTGGGGTTCTATGCACTTCCTGGACTTGTAAGTTTATTTTTTTCAGCAGGTGAAAAAATTATTATTTCTTCAAATAGGTTTTCAGTATCTTGCTCACTCTCTCCTTCTGGCACCCCCATAATTCTGATGTTGGTACGCTTGAAGTTGTCCTAGAGGCTCCTTACACTATCTTCACATTTTTTAATTCTTTTTCCTTTTTTGCTTTTCTGGTTGAGTATTTTTTGCTTCTTTGTATTTCAAATCTTTGACTTGATTCTTGCGGTCCTCTAGTCTGCGGTTAGGTATCTGTATAATATATTTTATTTCAGTCAGTGTATGTTTAAATCTAGTTGGTCCTTTTTTATATCCTGGAGGGTCTCGCTAAATTTATCCATCTCTTCTAGGAAATTCTTGAAAAACCTTATAACCATGGTATTGAACTCTATATCCAGTCATTTGTTTTCCTCCATTTCTTTTGTTTGTGATCTTTTCTTTTGTTTCTGCATTTTTGCTGCTTTCCTGAGTTGGTAGAATAGCTTTGTGTGCTAGGTGTCCTATATGGCTCAGTAGCTCGCCTCTTCAGTTATCTGAGGTGGAATCTCTTGGTGCACCCCTTTGTGGACTGTGTGTAGTTAAGTCTTGATTGTTGTTGGTAACACTGGGGAGAATTGACCTGCAAGCCAATTGGTTGTGAGGATCAGCTGTGTCTATTCTGGGAGAACTTCTGTGCTGGAGACAGCCTTATGAGACAAGACTTGAAAAATTGCAAAAGCCTCTGTGCTCAGCTTGGATGCAGCAGAGTCTCAGGGCTGAGCAGAGAGCCTTGGCTTCCCATCAGCCCCACCCTATGTGGCCCCTGGGTCTCAGTGTACTTTAGTAATCACTGCAGCCCTCTCTGTGTGCACTCGTGCTTGCGCACCTCCAGACCTCTGCCTTTCAGGCTCCCTGAGTTTCTGTGTGCTCCAGGGACCTGAATGAGTCTGGGTCCCCAGGGTCTCACCTGAAACTGGGGTTCAGTGCAGTCAGAGCTGGATTTTAGTGCATTTGGGAGGTTCGTCTTCCTCCCACTAGAGAAAGCCAGCAACACCATCAACAGTCAGTCCTCTCTGTGAGCACTTGTGAGCGCCTCCAGACCTCTGCCTTTTGCGGCTCCCCGAAGTTTTCATGCACTCCTCCCTTTTCACAACAGTCCAGACTCCCCCAGTATGAGTCTTGCCTGGAACTGGGGTTCAGTGCAGTCGGGAGTTTCTGTCTCCCTCCCGCTAGAGGAAGCCAGCTAGGCACTCTGCCGCCTGTCCTCTCCACATGTGTATCTCCATACCTCAGCTTTTTGCAGCTCCTCTGAGTCTCTGTGAACCCTTCTGTTTTCTTCTAATTGTAGAATTTCCACTCAGCCAGCTTTCCTGTGTGGTTCTGGATGATGTCTGTTCTGTCTTTTAGTTGTAGTTTTGAAATTGTTGTGTGAGGCAGCAGTTTCAGTGTCTATCTCAAATCGCCCTCTCACCTATGCTACCATCTTGGTTTCTCTCAGGAACACTTCTTCTTTTTATTGATTTTTTTACAGAGAGGAAGGGAGAGGGATAGAGAGTTAGAAACATCGATGAGAGAGAGACAACAATCAGCTGCCTCCTGCATGCCCCGTACTGGGGATGTGCCTGCAACCAAGGTACATGTTCTTGACTGGAATCGAACCTGGGACCTTTCAGTCCGCAGGCCGACGCTCTATCCACTGAGCCAAATCGGTTTCAGGTCAGGAACTCTTCTTGATGTTAAATCAAAAAGAACTATCTAAGAAGCGGAGCTGTCCAATATGAAACGGGTTGTGTGGCCAAGTGAGAGTCTTGTTTTGATGATGTTCAAGCAAATGGTGAATGACCACAACCACCTGACCCTAAGCAAGATGAGGAGTTTAACAGAGTGGCTCTCCTAGCCAGTGTCCTTTCGGTTACAAAGTAAAGTGACCTTCTCATAGCAGCTCAGGTTCGGTGGAATTTCTTGAGAGAAGTCAGCTCTCACTGGACCCAAGGAAAACTGGAGCAACTTGGCTGCAGGAGAAGGATGAGATCAGCTCCTGGTGAGCCCTACTGTGGTGACTCAGCTCTCAGATCTGATTCTGGGGTTTTTTAGTTCATATTCTTTCCCAAGAATCTGGAAGGCCATTGGCAAGCCTTTGGACTTGGCTTCTTCTGAGTCAGGTGTTCTGTCCTGGTTCAATCAGTGGTGGTCATGGGGGTGGAGTCTTAATGATTCAAACATAAGAGCATGGTGATAGAGACATCCATGCTATGGGGGTAAAAATTCTCAGAAAAGTTGGGGAGGGGGCAGACTCGTCAAAATGATGGTCCTGTCTAAACTCATTCTGAGTCAAAAATAATTCCATGCAGAAGATGTTATTCATGAGGTTGTAAAGAGGTCAGGACTAATTCCTATTCAGCTGAAGGTGTCCACTTGAATTAAAGTGATGGGATGGGAGCCCTCGCTGGTTTGCTCAGTAGATGGAGCATCAGCCTGATGACCAAAGGGTCCCAGGTTTGATTCTGGTCAAGGGCATGTACCTGAGTTGCAGGCTCCTCCCCAGCCTGGGTCCTGGCATGGCACATGCAGGAGGCAACCAATTGATGTGATTCCCTCATATCTGTCTTTCCCTCTCCCTTCTACTCTCTCTAAGAATCAATGGAGAAATATCCTTGGATGAGGATTTTTTTAAAAATGAAGTGAGAGGACAGGAGAGGTGAGGGCAAGGCCATGGGAAGAAGTGGTGAGGAGGGAGTAGACATAGCTCAATGCGAAACTCACAGGCCTTGACAGGTTGCCTGCTGAGACACAAAGAGTCTGGGATAGAACCACCCACTGGCTGAATTGCAAGTTACAATCCACCTGTGTCAATGCAGATTTTCCCCATGCAGTTTTAAAATTAACTTTTAAATTTTAGAATAGTTTTACATTTACAATAGGCTGCGCAAATAGTAGTTTCTATATAGCCCACACCCAGTTTCCCCTGTTATTCATATCTTACATGACTATGGTATACTCTCACAACTAACAAACCAATATTAATGTTATTAACTAAATGCCATACTTTATTTGGATTTCATCAGTTTTCCACTGATGTCAATTTTTTCCATTTCAGGATCCCATTTAAAGTACCCATATAAGTTTCCCAGGGCTGCCAGAACAAATTACCACAAACATGGTAGCTTAAAACAAACAAGATTCCGGGAGAATCCAAGATGGCAGCATAGGTAAACACCTACACTGCTGCCTCGCACAACAATTTCAAAACTACAACTAAAAGACAGAACGGACATCATCCAGAACCACAGGAATGCTGGCTGAGTGGAAATTCTACAACTAGAGGGAAAGAGAGGGGCTCATGGAGAACCAGAGGAGCTGCAAAAAGCTGAGGTACGGAGACGCGCGTGTGGAGAGAGCGGGTGCCAAAGTACCTGGCTGGTTTTCTCTGGCAGGAGGGAAACAGAGACTCTCAAAGGCATTGAATCCCTTATCTTATGACACTAAACCCCAAATCCAGCCGAAACTCATACAGGGGGAGTTTGGAGTGTGAAAAGGGAGAGGTACACGGAAATTTAGGGGAGTCGCAAAAGATCAAAGGCCTGGTAGCGCGCACTACATGCAGAGGACAGATTGCTGATTGTGCCGCTGGCTTTCGCGACTGGGCGGGAGACAGACCCTCCCAACCGTGCCACTTCTGACTCCACTAAGCCCCAGTTTCAGGTGAAACCCTGAGGACCTAAACTCGTGTGGTCTGGGGGCGCAGGGGAGCCAGAAAGGCAGCTGTCTAGAGGCACTGTGGGCGTGCGAGCACAAGTACTGCTCCAGCGATTACCCAGTCACGTGAGACTCAGGGGCCGTGGAGGGCGGGGCCGACTGAAAGGCAAGGCGATCCCTTAAGACCTGAGACTCCACTCCTCCCAAGCTCAACAGAGAGGCTTCTGCGGTTTTGAAAGTCTGGTATCATGAGGCTGAATCCAACAGAATTTCTCCCAGCATAGTAAAAATGCCGAGACAAGGGAAAGGATCACAAACAAAAGAAATGGAGGAAAAGAAACTACTGGATATAGAGTTCAAAACCACGCTTATAAGGTTTTTCAAGAATATGCTAGAAAAGTTGGATAAAGTTAGCGAAAGCCAAGAGGAGATGAAAAAGGACCAACTAGAGATGCAAAAGATTCAACTAGAGATGGAAAAGGTCCAACTAAAGATGAAAAAGAACCAACTAGAAATTAAACATACACTGACTGAAATAAAAACTATTATACAGAGTCCTAACAGCAGACTAGAGAAAGGCAAGAATCAAGTAAAAAAATTGAAATATAAAGAAGCAGGAAACATTCAACTGGAAAAGCAAGAAGAGAAAAGAATCAAAAAATGTGAAGATAATGTAAGGAGCCTCTGGGACAGCTTCAAGCATACCAACATCAGAATTGTGGGGGTGCCAGAAGAAGAGAGAGAGCAAGACACTGAAAACCTATTTAAAGAAATAATGACTGAAAACTTCCCACATCTGGTAAAAGAAATAGACTTACAAGTCCAGGGAGCACACAGAACCCCATATAAAAGGAATCCAAAGAGGACCACACCAAGACACATCATAATTAAAATACCAAGAGCAAAAGACAAAGAAAGAATATTAAAAGCAGCAAGAGAAAAACAGTTCATTACCTACAAGGGAGCACCCATGTGACTGTCAGCTGATTTCTCAACAGAAACGAGGCAGGCCAGATGGGAGTGGCAAGAAATATTCAACGTGATGAATAGCAAGAACCTACAACCAAGAATACTCTATCCAGCAAAGCTATCATTCAGAATTGAAGGGCAGATAAAGAGCTTCACAGATAAGAAAAAGCTACAGGAGTTCAGCAACTCCAAACCAGTATTATATGAAATGCTGAAAGGTACTCTTTCAGAAGAGGAAGAAGAAAAAGGTAAAAGACAAAAAATTATGAACAAATACATATCTATCAACAAGTGAATCTAAAAATTAAGTGAATTAAAAATTTGATCAACAGAATAAGCTGGTGAATATAATAGAATCAGGAGCACAGAAAGGGAGTGGACGGATAATTCTCAGGGGGAAAGGGGTGAGGGGTGTACAGGGAGAGACTGGACAAAAATCATACACCTATGGATGAGGTCAAGGGGAGGGAGGTAAGGGCAGAGGGAAGGGTGGGAGCTGGGTGGAGGTGTGCTATGGAGGGGAAAAAAGAGAAACAAATGTAATAATCTGAATAATATAGATTTAGTTAAAAAAAAAACACAACAAGATTTATTCTCTCCCAGTTTTGGAGGTCAGAAGTCCAAAACCTGTAGTGTGTCTCCATCTGAATCCTTCCACATCTCCTCCAGCTTCTGGCAGCTTCTGGCGTCCCACGTGGAGCTATGCCTCAGAGCTGATGACTCCAGTCTTCACTTCCATCTCTCCATGGCCTTCATAGCACGTCTCGGTGCCTGTCTCAAATTGCCCTCTCCCTTCTCTTATAAATGGTTGGATTCAGGGCTCACCCTACATTCAGGATCATCTCATCCTGCAATACTTAGCTAAACTGCACCTGGAAGACCCTCATTTCCAAATGAGTTCACATTCACAGGTCCCAAGGTTAGGACTTGAACATATTTTTGGGGGGACACAATTCGACCCCTTGTAACACCACATTTCACTCTGTCTCCTACAATATGCTGATGGCTCTGAGAGAAGGTGCAATTCAATTCCACGAGCATTTAGCCAGCACATTCCCTGGGCCAGGCTCTGGGCTGGGTACTGTGAAAGGTACTGGGTACTGGGTACTGAGCCCTGTCTTCCCGGGACTGACAGTCTTTTGGGAATGACACCAGCCTGAGTGAGCAGGGAGTCCAGGGAAGGAGGGCAGGAGGCCCTTAGGCAGCTCATGACCCCACAGTCCAATGCTGAGAGACAGCTGTGCAATCGACATCAGCAGGATATCCTGTGATGGCCTGAGGGGAGGTGGGGACAGTTACGGGCAAAGTGGGGGACTGCAGAGAGCAAGGCAAGGATCTGGTTATGGGGTATGAGAAGCAGGCCAAGGCTCTACTATAAAGAGCTAAGTGGAAGCACTTAGGTCAGGGACCCCAAGCTAGCCTGTGGGGCTTGCAAGGAGCAAAGCCAGTGTGATTCAGAAAACACTGACACTGAGGGAGCAGAAGCAGCACCTGGCTGACTGGGACTGAGCAGGGGAGTGCTGACAAAGCTTCATATTCCCTCTGCCCCAGGCCAGCACTGGCCACAACTGGGAGCCCAACCTGACAGAGAGGTGAGGAAACAGGGCTCAGTGACTACTGGGACAGGTATTTCGCAGGTCACTACAGCCACAGCTACTGGGGAACTGAGAACTGAAATGGAGCAGCAGAGACAAAGGGGAGAAGGAAGGGATGACAGGACTCTAGAGATAAAAGCTCAGGGCAGGGAAAACACATCAGAAGCCTGGTCAGAGAGGCAGAGTGGAGAGAAAAGGTGGAGTAAAAAGGTGAGGGCAGCCCTAACTGGTTTGGCTCAGTGAATAGAGCGTTGGCCTGTGGACTGAAGGGTCCCAGGTTTGATTCCATCCAAGGGCACATGCCTAGGTTGTGGGCTTGATCCCCAGTAGGGGACTTGCAGGAGACAGCTACTCAGTGATTCTCTCTCATCATTGATGTTTCTGTCTCTCTCTCTCCCTCTCCCTTCCTCTCTGAAATCAATAAAAATATTTTTTTAAAAAGGGAAGGTGAGAGCAAGTATACAACAGAGTTCCTTGATTGCTAGCAGCCTAGCAAAGACATCACAGCTTGTGGAATGGGTGGCCTGGGTTCAAATCCTGCCCCTTCCTCTCCCCAACTGTGGGACACTTGAGGCAATTAGTTAACCTCTCTGTGCCTCACCTGAGGGTAATGATAGTCCCCGCCTCCCCAGGATTGTTGTAAAGATTGCCTTTAATGTATGAAGCACTCAGAGCAGGACCTGGTACATGCTGCTATGTAAACATGTGTGAATAGTATTCTTAGGTAATTTGCACATTAACCAATATTTCCCAAATTGTGTTACATAGAATCCTCCACTAAGAAATATTTTTTCCATCAAAAAGATTTTTACAGTTAAATAAATTTGGAAAATGTCTTCTATCACACCCATAACAAGCTCTGACATGTCTGGAGTTAAAAAAAAAAAAAGGCCCTGATAAGTTTTCTCAGTGGTTAGAGCATCGGCTCACCATGAATCAAAGGGTTCTGGGTTCGATTCACAGTCAAGGGCACATATCTGTACCTCAGTTGCAGGTTCCCCAGCCCCAGTAGAGGTGTGTGCAGGAGGCAACCAATGGATGAACCTCTCTCACGTCAATGTTTCTCTCTTTCTCTCTCTCTCTCTCTTTCTCTCTCTCTCTGTCTACCCCCCATCTCCTCTCTTCCTTCTACTTTCTCTAGAAATCAATGAAAAAAAATTCTTGGGTGAGGATTAAAATAATAATAATAATAATAATAATAATAAGTAAAAGTTTTTTTAAAGAAAGAAAACTCCACACCAAATCTGTCTAACTTTATTTAGCCTAGTGTTTCCCAAATATAGTGGACCATGGAAGCTCTGGACACCTTGTGGGATTGTTCCACAGGACCCCAGTTTGGGAAGTGCAATGCAGGAGGGCAGTGGGGAGTCTCTGGAAGTAAGGGTAGGAGCCTCCAGGAGAAACCATGGGCAGCGGTAAGCCACAGTAAGCCCCAAGTGCCAGAGAAGAGGGAAGGAGGGGGCCTAGATGCCAGGGGCTAGGAGCCATAAGAGAAGGAAAGAGCGCATGGGAGAGGCCCATGGTGGGAAGGGGACTAAAAAGACCCAGGTGTTGTTGGATATGGAGAGGAGAACAGAGGGGGCTGATGTGATCCTGGGAATTCACCGTTGGGAGGCAGGAAATGAGGAGTGAGGAGCATCATTCACTTACACACCCTCTCAGCCTCTACCCACTCATGCTACCGCTCCCTCCCAGTGGGCTTCCCTGGGGATAGGCCTGGGAGGGAAAGGTGGGGTCAGTTGCCTTCTGGGGAAGAACAGCCCCCAGAAGGCACATACGCATAATACTCCATTATGCACAGATGGTGTGGTTGTAAAATCGACAGCAGTTGTCCAGGGCCTCTGGGCTGAACTCTGGGCTGGTGCTGAAAGAAAGCAAAGGCTGCAGTCTGACCTCCAGGACTGGCTCTGCTGGCCCCTAAAGGCTGTGCAACGCTGGGAAAGTTGTCCATGTCTCTGGTCCATCTTTCCTCTCCAAGTTTGGTTCTCAAGCCCCACTTCCTCCTCCCCTGGCCACATCAACCATGGCCATGACCTTTCTATCCCTTGCCCAGTGGCCCACGCACCTCCTGGCCCCTCACCTCTGGAAGGCCTTGCGGCAGCACTGGTATACCTCAAAGCTGCTGCTGCTGAGGGTCGTGTTCAGGAGGCTCGTACAGGTGACCTCGGCCCCCCAGGGCACATAGAGGATCCCTATGCAGGGAAAGCAGATGGTGAGCAGGGTCTGTCCCCTCATTTCCCACCCCCAGGGACTTCCGAAGAGTCCAGAGCCCCAGAGCCCAGCCCAACAAGAAATCGGGGCTCTGCCAGGCAGGGACTCACCTGCCACACAGGCATTCACCAGGGATACACAGGCCCCTGTGCAGAGCGCCCGCAGCACAATCTGGGAGAAGTCACTCTTCCGTTGGGGAGCCATGGAGGCTGCAAGGGGACAGGAATGATCAGGGCCAGGATGCCATGAGCCTCTCTGTGTATGTTCTGCACCGCCGGCTGCAGATGCTGACTGTCCGTCCTCTTCTAGGTGGCCAGGGGATAGACATTGTCCTCCTGGCACTGGCTGAGTTTGGGAGTCCTTGGCCTGACTTGGGCCACCAGATAGCACCTCACATCTCTCCCCACACATCACCAGAGGCAGATGTAGGAAAGAACCTGAGTCTGGAGTCAGGTGGACCTGGGATTAAATACAGGCCTAGCCATTGGCTAGCTGTGTGACTTAGGCCATCACTTCACTTCTCCACGAATCAGTGTCCTCCTCTGTAAAATGGGGTGGTTACAAGCCCAGGCAGGGGGAATGCGAAGAGTGGGAGTGGTTTCTGCAGAGAGCTGAGAACTGGGCTGAGCAGCCTCCCTGGGTACCCCATGCCTGCTGCTCCACTGGGAGCGGGAAATGGCAAGCCAGTCTTGGGAGAGACCAGCACTGTGTTTCAGGTCCCTCCCCAGATCCCAGAGCCAGGCTCGGTCTCGGCCGATCCCAGAAGCCAAGAAATCATGGAATTCCCCGGGCTGGGAGGAACCTCCATGGCCATCTCGCTCAGGCCTTGCCTTAGACAAAGCAGGAAGCTGAGGCCTACAAGTCCCCAGGAAGTTGTTTCATAGCCAGGACTAGAGCCCAGGTCCCCAACAGTCCAGGTCACCCGGGATGCCCCTGCAAGACTTACTCAGACCTCCTAGCATGATGCCAATGGAGCTGAGGTTGGCAAATCCACAGAGGGCGTATGTCGTGAGGATTTCTGCTCGGACCTGGAATTACAGAGAATGAGTGAGGAGGGGCTCCCTCAGATGGGATGGGAGCACTCTACACCACCCGGCTCCCTGGCCTTCACATCACCCACTTGCTCTGTGTATGTTTTTAAAATATATTTTTATTGGTTTCAAACAGGAAGGGAGACGGAAAAATAGAAACATCAATGGTGATAGAGAATCATTGATCAGCTGCCTCCTGTACAACCTACACTGGGGATGGAGCCCATAACCCTGGCATTTGCCCCTGCCAGGAATAGAACCTCGACTTCCCTAGTTCATAGGTGAATGCTCAACCATGGAGCCACACCTACTGGGCTACTTTGCGTCTTTGACCTTGGAAACATTCAATGCTGCCCCCTGCCAGGCCTTGCACACTCACCTCTAAGTCAGGTCAAACTGCACCCTTTGCTCTGCTTAGCTTAATCACCAGCCCTTCTGGGTGTGTTTCAGGCTGGCTCAGTCCTACCAAGCTCTGCACCCAGGGGGCACTTGGGTGACTGGCCCCTTCCCAACACTCTACAGTCCTGCACTCCTTTCTCCTATGGACTCTCTGCTGAGAGTTCTGAGGGTGGAGGGATTGTGGCCTAGTGTAGAGTGAGGGACATGAACTCAATCAACTTGGGTTCCAGGCCTGTCCCCAGATATGATCAGGTTGAGCAAGTCGATAGCCTCTTTATGTTTTTGTTTCTCCATCTGGAATGTGGGGAAGACAGCACCAGCCTGGAAGGGCTATTGCAAGGATCGTACCATGTATGGGAAACACCAGGCACACAGTACAAGTTTAAACAAAGTAATTCTTCTTCTCTTTTGCTCTGCATAGTTACCTAATTTTCTGGAAAAAGGTGTTTCGAGCCAAAATGCAACAATTTGAGAGGAGGGGGTTGGGGGAATTGGCTTAGACCCATACTTCATATCATATAAAAAAATCAAATCTAGATCACTGAAGCAGATAAATATTGATATTTTAAACAACAAATAATACAAAATATAGGATAATTATTATAGTTACTATGTAGTGTTATCACTCTCATTTTGGAGAGGGAAAGCTGAGGCTCAGAGTGGTTAGGTAAATGAGGAAGTTCACACAGCAAGAGTGCGACTATGTCAGATTTTGAACTCAGTTCTGCCTTCAAAGCTCATGTTTTTAACAACACCATAATGTTCCAGAAATGTAATACTTAGCAGATTTCTGGAATGGAGATAACTGTCTAAGTTTAGAAATACTAGAAGAAATCCCAAAGGAAAAGATTTAGTGTAAAATGTGTGATAAAAGAAAAATAACTGAATACAAAATAAAGGTAAAAATAAAAGGCCAGAAAAAAATATATAGACAATGTAACAGAAAACGGTTAATATCTTTATACAATAAAGAGTTTATTAAAATTGATATAAAAAATATAGCCCTAGTTGTTTGACTCAGTGAATAGAGTGCTGGCCTGCAGACTGAAGGGTCCCAGGTTGGATTCTGATTAAGGGCACATGCCCAGGTTACGGGCTCAGTCCTCAATAGAGGGCATGCAGGAGGCAGCTGATCAATGATTTTCTTTCATCATTGATGTTTTTATCTCTCCCTCTCCCTTCCTCTCTGAAATTAATATATATATATATATATATATATATATATATATATATATACAGACTTAAAATAATAAATATTAAGACTCCTGCTTGCTCACCTACAGTCACCCTCCATATAGCAGCCCAAATAATCTTAAAATGTAAAATGTCAAATCTTCAATATCCTATAGCTCCTTGGCCTGTGCCACTGTCTTTTATGATTACTACCTTCTCTACCTGCACTCTCTCCTCCCAGTTCTCTAAACAAGTGCCTTCAACATCAGGGCCTTGGTACATACCTCTTTGCCTGGAATGCTCTGCCCAGCTTCTCCTGGCCCCTTCTCTCCCTCCAAGTCCTGGTCTAAATGCCATACTTCAGAGAGTCCTTTCCTACCAGCCCAGCCAATAAAGACATTCCCCCTCCCCCATTGCCTTCTGGTGTCTCCTTCATAAAACCACAAATAGTTGTCATTTTATATTTTATTTTATTTTTAAATTTTATTTATTTACTTACTTACTTACTTACTTACTTACTTATTTATTTACAGAGAGGAAAGGAAGGGAGAGGGATAGAGAGTTAGAAACATTGATGAAAGAGAAACATCGATCTGCTGCTTCCTGCACGCCCCCTACTGGGGATGTGCCCGCAACCAAGGCACACGCCCTTGACTGGAATCGAACCTGGGACCTTTCAGTCTGCAGGCCAACGCTCTATCCACTGAGCCAAACTGGTTTTGGCTCATTTTGTTTTTTATTCCTTTGCTTTCTTTTCTTTTACCTGTGTCTTTCACTAGATGTAAGTTCCACGACGCCAGGATCTGTCTAATTCCCCTTTCTAATTCTGGTACCTCACAGAATGCATGGCACCTCAGAAGTCTCAACAAATACTTGAAGTTCATTAAAAAATGACCCTGCTCTGATTGGTTGGATCACCGTCTCATATACTAAAAAGTTGTGGGTTCAATTCCCGATCAGTGTACATAACTAAGTTGCAGGTTCGATCCCTGGTCAGGAGGAATATAGTGAGGGGAACAGATCAATGTTTCTCTCTCACAGTGGTGTTTCTCTCCTTCCCTTTCTCTCTATAAAAATCAATAAACATATCCTGTACCATCCACTATCTCTAGAGAAGAGACTGAGAAAGGACCTGAGGATGAAGAGTAAGGAGGAATCTGTGCTTTTTACTCCATATAAACTTTTTTTTTAAAGAGCACATTCCTTTACAGTTAAAAAACAAAAAGGCTATTTCATGTTAAAAGTTCCTAGTTACCCAAGAAACATAAATGAACACAATGCACTATTATTTGCCCATTCAACTAGCAAAACTTCTTTTTTTAAGAGGCTATTCAGTGCTGTTCAGTGTGTGGTGAAGTCCCTGCTCACAAACACAGCTGGGGGTGATTTCAGTTGCTTGCTACAACCCTTTGGGAAAGTTACTGGCAGCAACCACAGGAGGACTCACCCCGTGATTGAGTCATCCCACATCTGGGAAAGCTCCTAAGGAAATGATCCGAAAGCAGGGGAAAGTTCTGTAAACAAATCAATCCCCTTTTGCATTGTGTATAATCGCCAATAATGGAGTTAATCTGAATTGATGATAAATCAATATCATTTTTGATATATGTAATGTGTGAGGATAGAGATATCATAGAGATATCAAAAAATGAAGCTTAGCCCTAGCTGGTTTGGCTCAGTGGATAGAGTGTGAACTGAAGGGTCCCTGGCTCAGTTCCAGTCAAGGGCACATGCCCAGGTTGCAGACTAGATTACCAGTGGGGGTGTGCAGGAGGCAGCTGATCAATGATTCTCTCTCATCATTGATTCTTCTATCTCTCTCTTCCTCTCCCTTCCTCTCTGAAATCAATAAAAAAATATATTTTTTTTAACAAATGAAGCTTAGCTCAGTCGGTGTGGCTCAGTGGTTGAGTGTCAACCTATGAACCAGGAGGTCATGGTTCAATTCCTGGTCAGGGCACATGCCCAGGTTGTAGGCTCAATCCCCAGTAGGGGGCATGCAGGAGGCAGCCAATCAATAATTCTCTCTCATCATTGATGTTTCTATATATATATACTTTTTAAATGATGTTTATGTCAAAATAGTAGGTGAGGAAAGCTGGCTACAATAGAGTTTGAATATTAAAATAAAAACTATACAAATTCTCTTTAAAAGAATAGAAGAAAATGTATATAATAATAGCTATGATTTTAGGATAGTGAGATTGGTAACTTTTTCATTTCTGATGATGTTACATAGAGCTTGAACTCTTTTACAAAGGTTCATTTTATAGATTTTATAGTTTTTAAAATAAATTTTAACAGAAAGAGCCAACCCCTAAACTGAATGCAATGTACTGACAATGACTAAGTAGTGAGGTCTCCCTACTTCGCCCTCAGGGCTCACTGGAGGCTCACACCTATTCCTTCCAGGGTAGATAGAGCAGGTGTTACAGCAGTTTTTCTAGAGAGGCAAGGAGCAGTGGCTGGCCCAAGGCCACAGAGGACGGCAGCCCATCCACAGCCGGATCTCCCACATCTCCAACAGGCTCCTTCCTGCACCTCAGCCTCCTGAGGTCCCAAGGTGATGGCCGTGAAGCCCAAAGTCATCTTGGGCCCAGGGCAGTAAGTGGGAGGTGGAATGCAGGGCACAGGGAGCAGGAAAAGCAGCTGGATCATGCTCCTGCCTCAGGGAGAGGACCAGACACTCACAGAGATCCACTGCTTCTTGGCGTCCATCCACTCCTCAACCCCAGCCAGGCGGCGCTGCTTGTACTGGGAGAGCTTCTGATAGGCCACAAACTCGTTCAGAAACAGCTTGATCCCCAGCAGCTCGGCCACCACCGGGCAGTCCTCCCAGGCGACGCCCATCAAGAAAGCCACTGGCCGCAGGATGTAGGAGCAGATGAGCTGAGATACAAGGCAAGGGAAGCTGCTGGGAAGCGGGCTGGCCTGGGCTCTGCTGGCTGTCCACCACCACCCACTGCCCAGGACTGCCCCCTCCAGAGGCCGTGCGGGCCTGCCAGAGCTGTACCTGGAAGCTGAGCCCCTGGATGTCCACCGTGTCCCCCAGCCAGGAGAAGGCAGCGTTGATGAAGGCCAGCACAGCCAGGAAGGCGATCAGGTTGGCTGCGATGTTGGCAACGACCTTCACGGAGATGGCAGCCCCGTTGCTGGCGGCTTCTAACACGTTCTGAGCATCTCTGTTGTTGGGATCAAGAGCCATCTTACTGCCCTGTCCCCACAAACAGCAGGGCCTCTCATCCTATGGGGTCAGAGAAGAACCCTGGACAATGTATGTAGTTCAGAGCCAAAGGTCTTTGTTTCCCCTTTGACACCCAGAGAGAAGGGCTAGTCCCCGCCCTGGGACAAGACTGAGACTTCCATGGCTGAGCGGCCCACAACAGGAGCCACGAGCCATATGTGGCTTCAAAGCACTTGAAAGGAGACTGCTCAGAGCTGAGGTATGTTGTATGTAGAGACCACACACTAGGTTTTTAGAAAAAAAATCAATATAAAAACAAAACCGGTTTGGCTCAGTGGATAGAGTGTCAGCCTGGGGACTGAAGGGTCCCATGTTCGATCCGGTTGGGGGGACGTACTTTGGTTGCAGGCACATCCCTAGTGGAAGGTGTGCAAGAGGCAGCTAATAGATGTTTCTCTTTCATTGATATTTCTAACCCAGGCCAATCTCCTCGGCCTTGACCAGCCCATTGTTTCCTACTGGTCCAAGTTGGAGATTAAGATGCAAGAACTGGAGTTCGTGTTTTTCGAAGCCACAAAGAGGGCAGTTTAAGGCAAGAGGTGAGTCTGGGCTTGGTGGAAGGGCAGAGAACAAGGGACTCCCAGTTGTGCCCTGCCTCTGCTTATGTCCCCACCTCCCCACTAGCATGAGTCCTGCTGTGCTCACCCGGAGCTCAGCTTCACTCCTTCCTCACTCCTGAACTTGGACTCCTCCACCTCTGGGTAGACCAGCTTGGAGAGGGCCAATGCACAAGGGGCGGCCATCACAGAGGCGGCAATCAAAGAGGCGGCGTCGATCTGCGAGAGTGAGATGGGGTTACAGGAGGATGTGGGGGCTGAACAGTGCAGCCCAGGAAAGCAGGGGCCACTGTACTGATCTCCACTGGGATGTCATTATTGTCAGAACTGCTGCCACTGTTGTCAATTATAATTCCTTTTATGTGCAGCAGGTCCCAGGCTATAGGAGAGAGCTCATATTTTCCCCAGTACATCTGTAAGTCAGGCAGATGAGTACAGTTGGCCCTTGTAAAAGCAGGGGTCAGGGACACCAAACACCAGCATAGTCAAAAAATCTGCATATAACTTTTGGTTCCTCCAAAAGTAAACTACTAATAACTTGCTATTGACCAGAAGCCTTACCAATACCAGTCAATTAATACATATATTGTATGTTGTATCCTTACAATGGAGAAAAGAAAATCATAAAAAAGGGAAAATACAGTACTTATTGAATAATATCCATGTAAAAGTGGGTCCAGACAGTTCAAACTCATGCTGTTCAAGGCAAAATTGTAGTATTACCTCATTTTATGGAGAAGAAAACTGAGTCCCCAAAGGATTAAGTCTGACTTGCCCAATATAGAAGAAGAATAAGAACTAGACCCCATCATATCTTTTGGTTCAAAGTTCATCCTTCTCTTCGGGGCTGTCTCCCTTTGACCATTAATACAAGGGCTTGTTGGCCACTGCTGGAAGGGTTTGTGATGGTTTCAGACAAAGTTCACAGAACTTGAGAGTTGAAATGGATCCAAGAGGTGACCTAATTCAACCTCGGACTATAGGAATGTCCTTTATAAGATCATTTTTAATATATTTTAATTGATTTCAGAGAGGAAGGGAGGAGGAGAGATACGTAGAAACATCAATGATGAGAGAGAATCATTGATTTGCTGCCTCCTACACATCCCCTACTGGGGATTGAGCCTGAAACCTGGGCATGTACCTTTGATCGGAATCGAACCTGGGGCCCTTCAGTCTGCAGGCCAAGGTTCCATTCACTGAGCCAAACTGGCTAAGGCAAGATCACTTCTTGAATATTTACCTCTTCAAGGCAGCCCATCACACCCACTCCAGGGCCATGCTTAGAAACCCTTCCCAGTAAGATGATAGAGCCACCTGAGCCCCAGGAATGTCCTTTCCTGGATTTCTCTCTTCAAGGTGGCCCCAACCCCTCTGCTTCCCTGTTCTTTTCCACTGTGTTATTTACCAAATGGGGGAATTAGAGCCAAGCCAAACACATAACAATGGAGAGCCACCAAGCATTGTCAAGCTGCCATAGAAAACAATGGTTACCAAAGCTTCACAATCACAGGGGAAATGACCACAAAATTGCATATAGAGCATAACCACAATGGTGAGGGAAAGAAAACTCTAGTCAATGAAGGAGAAACACCACATGATCTCACTCATTTGTGGATAATAAAGAACATTAAAACTGATGAACTAAAGGATAGACACAGATCAAACAGACTGTCAAATTACAGCAGGAAGTTTAAGGAGAGGTGGGGTAGATAAGAGATCAACCAAAGGACTTGTATGCATGCATATAAGCATAACCAATGATCACAAGACACTGGGGGGTTAAGGTCTGCCTGGGAGGGGGGGGGCAATGGGGAGATATGTATATATGTAATACAATAAAAAAAAAGCACTACTTAATTAAACTATTTTTTTAAATAGTTTAAAAAAAGCAAAAAGAAAACTCCGAAGCTATGCATAAAATGAAATACAGCACAATGTTAACCAGTTTTCATCTGTCCCTGGAAAGTCGAGGGTGATTTTCTTTTTGCTATTTTTTTTTGGTGTATTTTGAAATGTTCACAAGGATATAATTGCTTTTATAAACAGAAAAGTAAAATAGACTTCTTTTTAAATTTTATAGTAAATCAACTGCAGTTCCTAAATTATATTTTATTTTATTATTATTTTTTAGAGAGTGAAAGGAAGGGGGAGAAACAGAGAGAGGGAAATATCTACATGAAAGAGACACATCAGTTGGTTGCCTAACACCAGAACCTCCAACCGGGATATGTGCCCTTACCTGGAATCGAACCTGGGACTCTTAAGTCAGCAGGTGCTGCTCTATCTGCTGAGCCAAACCAGCTAGAGCTGCAGTTCTTACATACTATCTAATAAAAGAGTAATATGCAAATTGACCATACCTCCTATACACTCACCAGCCACACCCACCAGACATGCCCATCAGCCAATCAGAGCGAGTATGCAAATTAACCTACTTAAGATGGCTACAGCCACAGAGAGCACAGGAAAGAGGCCTGGGTTTCTCCTGGCGATGGAAGAAGCCAAGCTTTCCACAAAGCCTGGCTGAGGGAGGTTAAGGCAACAAAGTTTCAATTGTAGAAGATAAATAAATCCCAGATACCAGGGCCTCCCCTTGGGTTGCTGGGGGGCAAGGCCGGCCTGCAAACCACCACAGGCCCCTCGCCTAGGCCACCCCACACCCCAAGGGAACCCTCACCCTGATCCAGGACACCCTTAAGGCAAATCAGCTGGCCCTCACCCATGCAGCAGGCCTCTATCCTATCTAATAAAAGAGTAATATGCAGATGGACCATCACTCCAACACACAAGATGACTGTCCCCATGTGGTCACAAGATGGCCACCACAAGATGGCGAGCAGGGGAGGGCAGATGGCAGGGACCAAGCCTGCAAGGGAGGGCAGTTGGGGGTGATCAAGCCTGCAGGGGAGGGCAGTTAAGGGTGACCAGGCCCACAAGGTAGGACAGTCAGGCATCAATCAGGCTGCAGGGGAGTGGTTAGGGAGTGATCAGGCTGGCAGGCAGAAGTGGTTAGGGGCAGACAGGTGAGCAGTTGGGAGCCAGCAGTCCTGGATTGTGACAGGGATGTCTGACTGCCCGTTTAGGCCCAATCCAGGATCAAGCCTAAACAGGCAGTCGGACATCCCTCAAGGGGTCCCAGATTGGAGAGGGAGCAGGCAGGCTGGGCTGAAGGACACCCCTGCCTCCTGTGCACAAATTTCATACACTGGGCCTCTAGTTTTAAATAAAAAGGACAAGAAAGAGGAGAGGTAAATTTAAGCCATAATGCTGTGAGGCAGTCGTGGCCACAGTCTCAAATGCCCCAGCTGAACATGTACTGCTAATTTTGAAAAGGGGTGTGTCCTGCACAGGCCTGGCTCCATGGGCCACTGGGTCAGCCCATACATGCACCACTCCTTCACCCCCACCCCCAGGCCAGCTACTCCTCAGGGCCATGACATCACAGATACCCAGTCAGGAATGCCTTCTGTTCCACCCCACAATGCCCAGGTTAGAGAGGGATATAGGGCATGAGTTCTCCATCTGAATTTTCAAAAAAATCTTTACTGAGGCCCTGGCTCAGTGGCTAGAGCATCAGCCAGGGAACTGAAAGGTCCCAGGGTCGATTCCAGCCAAGGGCACATGCCTGGGTTGTAGGCTTGACCCTCACTAGGAGGTGTGCAGGAGGCAGCCAATAAATGATTCTCTCTCTCTCTCTCCTTTCCTCCCTCCCTCCCTCCCTCCCTCTCCTTTCCTCTCTGGAATCAATAAAAAACATTTTTTTAAAAAAGAAAAATCTTTACTGAGAAAGAAAATACATCCAGACAACTACAGAGCATGAAACGGACCTGTTTCAGGAGGAGGGATTTGTGACCCTAATATGTCAGAGAAATAACTACCACATTTTCAATACCCTGCAAAGTGCTTTCTGTCTGTCATTGCATTTAATTCTTCAGCTACTGTGTGGTGGGCAGTAATCTTGCCCATTTTACAGATGTTGAAACTAAGTAGTGGATGTACAGTTGGCCTCACTCAGGACCCACTGACCTGTGCCAGGGCCCCCCCTCTTGCACAATTGACTAAGGAGCATCAGTGGCACTGCTCGCTCCTCAGTGTTACCCTGCCTGGCCGTGTTCACAGCTCCAGGCACACATCTTAATCTCCTCTCACAGTGGCTCCTGAACTAGAGGGGTGGGTAGAGAGACCAGTTTCCAGGATTAGCGAAGACAGAGGGTGCCTGCTTTAGAGCTTTTGGGAAATATGGTGAAGAGTGAAAGAATTCAGTCAAGTGACACTGGGTTCTCAGACCAGAGAGAAGGTCTAGATCAGCATTGTCCAAGGTAAATACAATGAGAACCACATCTTTGATTTTAAAGTTTCAAGTAGCCAATTTAAAAGAAGAGGTAAAATTAATTTTAATAATATATTTTATTTAACCCAATATATCCCAAACATTATATTTCCACCCATGTCATCAATATTAAACTTATTAATAAGACATATGTACTTTTTTCATTCTAAGTCTTATAGCAGATCTCATTTCAGACCAACCCCACTTCAAATGTTCCATAGCCAGCCATGTGTGGCTTCGTGGCTATTGGGTTGGACAACGCGGGTCTAGAAATAATCAGATATTAGCTATAGGAGGGTGCAGGGCAAAGGGAGCCAGAAGCTGAGAAAGAAGGAGAGAATAAAAGGGATCTTCCTGTAAGTCAGAGGCTGGGGGCAGAGCAAGGATACAATGAGGAAGTGCCTTGAGGAGGGAGTGAAAGGTGAGAGTCCAGTGGGAAGGTCTGAGGCTGCTGCAGTGGCGGCCAAGAGCCAGCTGGGGGCAGAAGAGAGCTTCTCTGATACCAGACTTCTCTAGTAGGTGCTTTTCACCTGGGCCTGCTGGGCAGTAGCCTGGGGGCTGCCAGATATAGACTGTGAAGGGAGACCCTGGTCATTGGCTGGTCCTGGCAGCCTCTGCACATTCTGCAGAGCTATAGGGAAATGGGCACCCAGGCCCCTACTGCTTGGGGCTGCCCTGGATTTCTGCCCAAGAAGGGGAAGGAGAGCAGGATGTGGAAAAGGGACAGAGTTCTTCCAGGATTTTAGTCTGAAGTAACGGCAGCCAACTCATACAGCAGAAAGACCATTTTTTTTTTAACTGGCTGTGAGACCTAGAATCAGGTTAAGACAGTCAAAGGCCCTAAGTTCTGAAAATATTATGGCATTCCCTCTCCTAATACACTACCATGAAAAAAAGCTTTGGGAACAGTTTTGAGTTTCCAGTTTGCTAAATCAATTGGAGGTGGAGTGGGCCAGGGGTTGGGGATTGGGGTGGAGGGGGAGGGAGTGCACCAGCTCCGATGGGCCTTTCCTAAGCCTCAGTATGAAGCAGGTGACCTTGAAAATTCTAGATGGGAGGGTGCCAGACCGAAAGACAAAGACAAGAGAACTTCTTGAAGTCACAGAGCTGCCTCTCTGCCCATGCAGCTCTATGGGGTGTGGAGCTGAGCTGACTAGTGCAGCTCCATATCCTGAGGGAGAAAGTGCTGAGGGGCAGCCTGTCTTGTCCTCAAGCTACCCCTCCGCCACCTCCAAGGACAGAGGTGAGAGGTGGAATTTGGGACCACAGAAGAGGACAGTGGGAGTCATTCTGTCATCCCCCGACCCATACACACACAGCATCAGGGAGAGTGAAAGGCAGACCACGGCCTACCTCACTCTAGGGGCTTAGTGGCACCGCATCGTATGGATAAATTTACCCAACTCACCCCCTCCCTGCCTGACATTTAGGTCGTTTCTTGCTTTGTTTTGTTTTGTTTTTCTATTGCAAATAATAATGGAATTGTGTATATTTGACCACTTGTGAAAATATTTCTGTATCCCATATTCCTAAGCGGCTCAAAGGAAAGTCTTTTAAAACTGACTGATGGATGTTCTCTGGAAGGTTTACAGCAAATTACACTCCCATAAGGAATGTGTTCATACCCCAAAGGAGATGTAGGCACCCAGCAGTGAGCCAGCAATGGTGGCATACCCTCCAGTCATGACAACATGGATTTCAGAGAGCGTCATGTCCTTCAAGTAGGGCTGGATCAGCAGAGGAGCCTCAGTCTGCAAGCAGAAAAGATGTCAGACAAACAGAACTGGCCAGGCCAGTATAGGTACCAGGGGAATTCCCTCCTCACCGGAGTGAGTGCTGGGGTTCCAGGGGAAGAAACAGCAGGTGGGGTGAAGACCGTGGTCTGTACTTGACTGAACCGCTCTGAACATCAGCGTCAGCCCTACCACTTGGCCTGATAATGCTCCTGTGTCAAGCAGCTACCACATCCAAGCACCTCAGTTATTACTCACAACCTTCTGAGAAAGAAGACATCATGCTCATTTTTCAGGAGAGCAAATAAAGGATAAGAGAGGTTCAAAGAATGAACTCTTTTCATGCAGCAGGCCAGGAGCAGATGTAACTCGGGCCTGAACTTTTTGTTTTTTTAAAATATATTTTTATTGATTTCAGAGAGAAAGGGAGAGGGAGGAAAGGAGGAAAAGAGAGAAAGAGAGAGAGAGAGAGAGAGAGAGAGAGAGAGAGAGAGAGAGAGAGGAGTGAGAGGGGAGAGAGAGAGAAACATCAATGATGAGAGAAAATCATTGATCGGCTACCTCTTGCATGTCCCACACTGGGGATTGAGCCCACACCTGAGCATGTGCCCTGACTGGGAATTGAAATGCGACACCTCCTGGTTCATAGATTGATGCTTAAACCACTGAGTCATGCCAGCCAGACCTGAGGGTTTTTTTTAAATATATTGTATTGATTTTTCACAGAGAGGAAAGAAGAGGGATAGAGAGTTAGAAACGTCGATGGGAGAGATACATCAATCAGCTGCCTCCTGCACACCCCTACTGGGGATGTGCCCAAAACCAAGGTACATGCTCTGGACCAGAATCGAACCTGAGACCCTTGAGTCCGGAGGCGGATGCTGTATCCACTGAGCCAAACTGGTTAGGGCCAGACCTGAGCTTTTAATGAAAACCGGGGTTGCCAGAAAGAAAGGCAAGTATGTCTTTTGGTGACAGATGGGCCTGGATCCCGGAATGGTCTGCAGAGACTCATGCTCAGGAGGGTCAGGCCTTCTGAAAGGGACTCAGGACTAACAGTGCCTTCAGAGTCACACTTACTATGAAAAATACATTTTCAGAAAGAGGAAGGGGAAAAGAAAGACAAAATGATGTAATAGAAAAAAACCCAGTCAGGAACTAAAAAAATGGGATTCTAAGACCGCCAGTCATTCCTACCTTTGACCTCGGTTTCCAATGTACAAAAGGAGAAAGTTTGACTCCATCTCTAGGACTTGTGAGTTGATGAAGGCAGCCTAGGCCCAGAGCAGTAAGAGGAGCCAGATACCATTCTCCCTAGCATAACCCAGATGTGCATCCCTGGCGCAGCTGCCTTTGGTGACCCTGGAAAAAGGTTCAATGGCTCTTCTACTGACTAAATCAGAGGTCGAGGGACCCCAGGCAGCTGGTCTCCATGGGGAGGCTGCTGACGGGCATGAGGGCAGGAGGCTGCAGGACCTACCTGGCTCACAAAGATGTTTCCAGCCACACTTAGGGTCTCTGTGGCAGTGGTGCTCATGGTGACCTGCATCAGCCAGGCGATCTAGAAGTAAGCAGAGCTGGCATCAGCAAGTCCCAGAGGCAGAGAGAGTCAGGAATTACCTCACAAGGCTTCCTTCCAACTCCCAACCCATGCAGCACCCTCACCCACATTTCCTCCATAAGGTCCATTCATCTTCCCCTTCCAACCTCCATTGATGGGGATTTACCATCCATGAAAAAAGGATTTTATTTATTTGAGAATTACTGTACACACACACATACACACACACACACACACACACACACACACACACACACCTTGGCGATAACCACTACATATTAGTTCAGTAAAGGCTCTGAGAAGTCCTGCACAAGACTTGTTTAAATTTGTTAGCATCAAAAACCACTTGACTGTGGAATCCCTTTACCAAGTAGCATTTATTAAGCTGCTATGAAACCAGAGTTTCATAAAAAAGGTTTTGGAAACACTGTATTAGAAAGTTCTTCCTTTCAATCAGGATGAAACCTGTTCACCTAGAATTTCTCCTCACTGCAGACACCTCTTCGGCTGCCTCTTCCCTACATGTTTGGAGACAGCTATCCTATCCATGACCTCCTCCACCCTGGCCTTCCCCTTCCTATGTCTGTCATCCCTCCCTCTCCAGCCAGTCTGTGGAATGGATGTTTGGCCCTGCACTCTCCCTTAATGGTTTAGTTTGCCACAGTCCCTTGGTTAAACATATTCTCCATATTGAGGCGTCATTGCCTCCCTCATGCCACACTCTGTGAACTCTTAACCTCAGGCGGCTTCTGCAGTCCCGGCAGTCACTTGATGGTATGGGTTTACTCTGAGCTCAATCAGCTAAAAACTCAAAATCTCTTGCCCGGTGCAATGCTGTCTCCTGCATCCTGGTTTTGTGTGGCAGATTTTATGATAATAAGCACAGGATTTGGCATTTACACCAGCTAAATCTGGCCAATGTGGCCCCCTGCTCCAATCTTGCAAGATTTTTTGGTATGAATTATTTTTTCCTCTAACATTTCTTCTCAATGCACCCTCAATTCTACAAACTTTCCTCCCACAAAGATTACCCTGGATTGTAGTGCTATTTCTGCCTAGTATCATGACAACAGAATCTGTAAAAGACGTTTGGTTAGCAGTAGATTTGAGAAAGGGTAGAGAGTTGGGGAAGGGTTTGAGCCATGGGAGCAAGGCATTCTGGGAGAATGTGAGCCCCAAGGGCAGGTGTCTCTGGCTCAGGCCACAGCAATGGGACTCACCTTCAGGATCAGCCACTGCATGAGGCCCACATGGTAGAGAATCGACATGACACAGCTGAAGAAGACAATGATGGGCAGAACCTGCAGGAAGAGCAGAGGCCCCAGATGATAGGCAGGCAGGTGGCAGGGGCCAGGCAGGGCCTCAGAGATACCAGACAGCCTCTCCACTCAAGGCTTTGCCACTCAAGACCTGACAGGGTCAGGGAAGAAGCTCTGAATTCAGTGCATGAGATTGAATATGTGGCCTCTCCAGAGGCATGTCTGTCCCCTCTAAATATTGACCATCTGCCCAGCCATTCCTCTTCCTCCCCTCACACAGACGAGGCCTGTAAAATGGGGATAAGATGTCTTTCTCTCGCTCTTTTTCTTTTTTTTTTAAATCCTCACCTGAGGATATTTTTCCTATGATTTTCAGAGAGAATGGAAGAGAGAGGGAAAAGCAGAGAGAAATAATGATGTGAGAGAAACACATCGATTGGTTGCCTCCTGCACGAGCCCTGACCAGGGACTGGGCCGGGAAAGAGCCTGCAACTGAGGTACATGCCCTTGACCGGAATCATACCAGGAGCCTTAGGTCCGCAGGACAATGCTCTATCCACTGAGCCAAACTGCCTAGTGCTCTTCCTCTTTCTTTGCACACTGTCTGTCCTTGGCTGTGAGCTCACTCCCTGGCCCATGACTCTGGTCTCAACCTCCTTCCTGTGCTTGAGTTAGGGGCCCCTCATCTGGCTCAGGTCCCCTTGTGGACCTGCAGCCAGCATTTCCTCCTATCACCTTGTTCCCTATTACATAGCTTATCACTTCTCTTCTCTCTTTCTGAGCCTCACCAATTCTTCCTTCAAAAGTTCTCTCCCTCTATTGCCCCATTTCCTGGCCAGGCCCCCACCCCAGGGCTGATTTCCAATCACCAGGACAGGCAACAATGCAAATGTGTCTCAGGGGAGGGTGAGTTTAACAACCTGTTGTACAGCCACATAGTGGAGCACTAAGGTTGGGAAGCAAGAACGCGGCAGCTCTCTCTGGAATAATTTCCAAGATAGTCGTTAAATACAAAAGGGAAGGTGTGCTATTATATGTGTAGAAAAGGGTGGGTGGCATTGTGGTGATCCTGTGTGGGCACGCAATATCACTAGAAGGATCTGTGAGTGCCTGGGATGGCAGCTGCCTTGGAAAGGGAACTGGGTGACTTGGGGGAGGGGGGAGGAGTGGGAGGGAGACCCACTTTTTACTATATCCCCTTTTGTACTGTTGGAATGTGTGATCTGTTCCAAACAGGTTTAAAATAATAAGTCAGGCAGAGTTGGTAACAACATGGGAGCATTCCTATGCTAAATAGTAAGTGGGAGAGTTGGAATATCACCACCATTGAAAGAGCATTAACACCAGTTCACTGGAACAGTTGGAGGAACAGCTTCTGAATGCTGGGGCTGTGGGCGTTCTGTTTTTGTCTTTATCTATGTCCAATTTCTCATCTGCTCCTCCAATTTTCTTACTTTTTTTGTTAATCCTCACCCGAGGCTATTTTTCCACTGATTTTTTTAGAGAGAATGAAAGGGAGGGGGAGAGACAGAGAGAAACACCAATGTGAGAGACACACATGGATTGGTTGCCTCCTGCCCATGCCCAGTCAGGGCCTGGGCCGGGGAGGAGTCTGCAGCCGAAGTGCATGCCCTTGACCAGAATGGAACCCAGACCCTTTTGTCTACAGGTCAACACTCTGCCCACTGAGTCAAATCGACCAGGGCTACTCCTCCAATTTTCTATACCACGCGGACATTCTCAGGGGAGGCCACATGGGCAGAGGAGAGGTCTGGAGAAAGTTCATCAGTTCAGGTTTGAATGCTGGGTTTGAGTTGCCTACAGAACAACCAAGTGGTTTAAAAGGTCAGGAGAGAAGGTGACAGAGAGAGAATCCAAGATGGTGGCATAAGTAAACACCTACACTGCTGCCTCGCACAACAATTTCAAAACTACAACTAAAAGACAGAACAGACATCATCCAGAACCACAGGAAAGCTGGCTGAGTGGAAATTCTACAAGTAGAAGGAAAGAGAGGGGCTCACAGAGACCCAGAGGAGCTACAAAAAGCTGAGGTTCGGAGACGTGCACATGGAGAGAGTGAGAGACAGCGAACCTGGCTAGCTTGCTCTGGCGGGAGGGAGACGGAGACTCCCAACTGCATTGAACCCCTTATCCTACGACACTTAACCCCAGGTCCAGCCGAAACTCATACGGGAGGAGTTTGGACTGTGAAAAGGGAGAAGTGCACAGAAATTTGGGGGAGTCACCAAAGATCAGAAGTCTGGTGGCGCGCATGGCACTGTGCAGCAGAGGACTGACTGCTGATTGTGCCGCTGGCTTTCATGAGTGGGCAGGAGACAGACCCTCCCAACTGTGCCACTTCTAACTCCACTAAACCCCAGTTTCGGGCAAAACCCTGGAGACCCAGACTCATATGGTCCCGGAGCACAGGGGAGCCTGAGGGGCAGCAGTCTAGAGGCACTGCGAGAGTGCAAGTGCACCAGCGCACAGGGACCTGAACTCCAGCAATTACCCAGTCATGTGAGACTCAGAGGCTGTGGAGGGCGGGGCCGACTGGAAGGCAAGGTGGTCCCTTAAGCCCTGAGACTCCACCCATCCCAAGCTCAACAGAGAGGCTTTTGCAGTTTTGCAAGTCTGGTATCATAAGGCTGAATCCAACACAGAAGTTCTCCCAGCATAGTGAAAATGCCAAGACAAAGGAAGAGATCACAAACAAAAGAAATGGAGGAAAACAAATGACTGGATATAGAGTTCAAAACCACGCTTATAAGGTTTTTCAAGAATATCCTAGAAAAGTTGGATAAAGTTAGCGAGACCTAAGAGGAGATGAAAAAGAATCAACTAGAGATGGAAAAGATCCAACTAGAGATGGAAAAGGACCAACTAGAAATTAAACATACACTGACTGAAATAAAAAATATTATACAGAGATCTAATAGCAGACTAGAAGAAGGCAAGAATCAAGTCAAAAATTTTAAATATAAAATCAGAAAACACTCAACTGGAAAAGCAAGAAGATAAAAGAATCCAAAAATGTGAAGATAATGTAAGGAGCCTCTGGGACAGCTTCAAGTGTACCAACATCAGAATTGTGGGGGTGCCAGAAGAAGAGAGAGAGCAAGATACTGAAAACCTATTTGAAGAAATAATGACTGAAAACTTCCCACATCTGGTAAAATAAATAGACTTACAAGTCCAGGGAGCACACAGAACCCTATATAAAAGGAATCCAAAGAGGACCACACCAAGATACATCATAATTAAAATACCAAGAGCAAAAGAGAAAGAGAGAATATTAAAAGCAGCAAGAGAAAAACAGTTCATTACCTACAAGGGAGCACCCATATGACTGTCAGCTGATTTCTCAACAGAAACAATGCAGGCCAGCTGGGAGTGGCAAAAAATATTCAATGTGATGAATAGCAAGAACCTACAACCAAGAATACTCTATCCAGCAAAGCTATCATTCAGAACTGAAGGACAGATAAAGAGCTTCACAGATAAGAAAAAGCTACAGGAGTTCAGCAACTCCAAACCAGTATTATATGAAATGCTGAAAGGTATTCTTTTAGAAGAAGAAGAAGAAGAAAAAGGTAAAAGACAAAAAATTATAAAAAACAAATACATATCTATCAACAAGTGAATCTAAAAATTAAGTGAATTAAAAATTTGATCAACAGAATAAACTGGTGAATATAATAGAATCAGGAGCACAGAAACGGAGTGGACTGATAATTCTCAGGGGGAAAAGGGTGAGGGGTGTACAAGGAGAGACTGGACAAAAATCATACAACTATGGGTGAGGTCAATGGGAGGGAGATAAGGATATAGGGAAGGGTGGGAGCTGGGTAGAGGGGAGCTATGGATGGGAAAAAAGAGAAACAAATGTAATAATTTGAATAATAAATATTTAATTAAAAAATAAAAAATAAATAATAGGTCAGGAAAGGTCTGAGCCAGGCCTCGATGGGGGTGAGGCTTGTCTGCACAGAAATACAGGTGGGGCCTAGGGGCAGATGTAATTCAGAGGAAATTGCCCTGAGTGAGAAGAGATAGGACTAAGGCCAGGGCCCTGGGGTCATTGTCATGAAAGGGCGAGAGGAAAAGGTGTGGTGCATCAAGGAGACAGAAGAAATAGAGATGTTGGAGGAAATCCAGAAGGTAAGGACAGCTTTATCAGAAGACACAGTCGGTCAGCTGTGCCAGATGCACCAGAGAACTCTAGGAAAATAAGAACTGAGATAGGCCCTTGGCATAGTGATTCAGTGGTTCCTGGTGCCTGAGTGAGAGAGTGTCAGACCAGGGGCAGGGACAGAGGTCAGGCATCAGGGAACCATGGAGGAGTGGGTCAGAAAGAAGTAGAAACAGCTCTAGCTGGTTTGGCTCAGTGGATAGAGCATCAGCCTGCGGACTGATGGGTCTTGGGTTTGATTCTGATCAAGGGCATGTACCTCAGTTGCAGGTTTCTCCCCGGCCCAATTTAATGTGCTTCTCTCTCATCGATATTTCTGTCTTTCCCTCTCTTTTTCATTCTCTCCAAAAATCAATGGAAAATATCCTTGGTGAGGATTAAAAAAAAGAAGAAGATGAAGTAGAAACAGCAAAGGTAAAAGCTCTGTGGAGAAGCTTGCTATGTGAGAAGGAAGAGGGGCTGGAGTAGAGAGGGGGTAAAAAAGGGGTTGTTGTTTTTAAGAAGAGAGAATCTTGAGCAATCAGAATTTAGCTCTAGTTCAAAATGCATGGGGATGACAGAATGGCCCTGTGGGAACAGAGACTGCCCCGGGCAGCTCCCATGGAGCCGAGACAAGATGAGAGGCGTTTTCCTTTGCTTTCCTTCCCAAGGAGGCTGTGGGATTTATCTGGACCTGCTCCACTTGGCATCTGTCACCCACGACACTGCCATGGGGGATGTTGCCTGACAGGGAACACAGGCACTGTCTGGATAAACCTTTTCCAGTCCCGTGACTCCTTGTGACTGCCTGGTGCTGGACACACCCCTAGCACGAGGAGTGCTGACATCACTCTGCTGTGCCCTTCGAGTAAAACACACAGAGGATCACGTACTGTCTAGACAGCTTGTCCAATTTATCATGCGAGGCGACTGCTCTGCAGGTTGGCAGGGCTGCGGAGAAGGCTGCAGCCAGGAAGGAGGGTGCCCCGAGCGCCGGACCCAACTGCAGAATGACTTTCTCGGGGCAGCAACCAGACATTTTCTCTCATGAGATGGGGATCAATGGTGGAAGGGAGGCTGTGCTTTGGATTAAAGGTGACTCCATAAGTGGGGACACTGAGGCTGTGAGATGCTGAGTCACACACCTGCCAAGAAACAGAGGTCCACCGAGACCGGTTTGGCTTAGTGGATAGAGCGTCGGCTTGCGGACTGAAAGGTCCCAGGTTCGATTCTGGTTGGGGGCATGTACCTTGCTTGTGGGCACATCTCCACAGTGGGGCGTGCAGGAGGCAGCTGATCGATGTCTCTCTCTCATCGATGTTTCTGACTTTCTATCTCTCTCCCTTCCTCTCTGTGAAAAATCAATAAAATGTATTTAAAAAAGAAAGAAAGAAAGGAAACAGAGTACCCCCTGCCCACCAAGCAGCTTGCCAAGACCCTGCATGGCCCGGAGGAGCTCTGCTGTCTGCCAGCCCTGGGGCCTCGTTTCTCTGTTCAGGGCAGCACCCACCCCCTCCACGGGCAGCCTGAGCCCAGGGAATAGCTGCCCCAGTAAGTCCTGACCACTGTTTTGTGGGTCCTCAAAGCAGGCTGTGCTTGCTAGTACCAATGTTCATCCATAACTCAAGGTTTAATTAGCATATTACGCTTTTATCATTATCAGATGAGACCAGTGAGTTGATTCTATGTTGTATGAGGCTGTTACTGTTACTCGGCAAGGGGTTCTCAAAGTGTGGTCCCTGGACCAGCTGCACCACCTGAGAATTCATTAGAAATGGAATTTCTGAGGACCCTCCCCGCACCCTGGTCTGAGGTGGGCCTCTGCAGACACTGCTGGTGCTGTTGATCTGGACTCTGACCTCTGAGAACCACACCTCTGAGCAGATGTCATGTCCTCACCAGGAAACAGATTCCAAAGACAGGACTAAACCCATGGACAGAGCTCTGCTGCTTCTTCTCCTTGGAGGGAGCTGAGCAAACCTTACACCCCTATCCCCAAGGCCCAAGCATTGCAGCTCCAGGCAACAAGGGACCACAGTGATCCAAAGTAAGAAGATGCCTCAGACTGATTGCTGCAACACCACCAACTTACAGAAAAGCAGATAAACTGGACATGCCTCCTGACTTCCTGCTGACGTCACCATTCACTTCTACGCCTGTCCCTGCCTGTCCGAGTCCGCTTTAGAGGCCTCTGCAGATGCCGCACTCTCAGAGCTCTCCTGGACCAGATATCCCAACTCCCTCCTGTGCATCCCAACTTGGTCTCCATTTATGTCCCAGTCCCTTCCCTGAAAATGGTAATTACTAAAAAATATGCTTTTAAAAATTTATTTTAGAAAGAGAGAGGAAAGAAGGGGCTCAGAGAGATAGAAACATGCACAAGAGAGAAAAATCATTAATCAGCTGCCTGTTGCATGCCCCCTAACGAGGATAGGCCACACAACCTGGGTACCTGCCCTAACAGGGAATTGAACCATGACTTCTTGGTTTCTAGGTTGACGCTCAACTACTGAGCCACAGCAGTCAGTCCTTATTTTATTTGGGGTGTTTTTTGTCCTTGTCTTATTTACTATATATATATATATATATCTTTTTTCCCCCCTAGTGTGGCACTGTTGACCATTGGGGATTGCAGAGGCTGCATCAGGCAGACACCCTGAAACCCCTGGGCTCAGAAAGACCATGTGAGCAGCACTGCTGAGCTTAGCAATCAGGTGCATGTTCCAGAGGCCAGAGTGTTAGTGAAGGGATGAGCAAACATGTGCTCCAGCTCAGCCAGACCCAGGAAGGATGCAGGAGCCTGGGGGAGGCCATCATGTGGGTGGAAAGTTACCAGAAGGGAGAGAGAGCCAAGGTGGAATGACTAATCAAAATGATCCAGCCAGGCTGCCACCTCAACTGTGCTGGACTCCAGGCCAGGGGCGGTGGGGACTGAAGGAGCCTCCCTCAGGGGCTAAGCTTCCTGGAGGAGTGATGAGCTGGACGGTGGCCCAGCTGGAAGCAGCTTGGGTTCTGAAAATCTGAACAAGCCCAGAGAAGACTTCCCCAGGCTGACATGGGCCAAGGGCCTTGGACTAGGTCCACATGATTCATGGAAAGAACCAAAAGAAAGCTTCTATTTGACTCAGTACAAAGCCACTCCTACACTGAGGATAAGTCCTAAGCCTGGCAAGTGTGTGTGTGCACATGTATGCATGTGTGTGTTTATGTGTATGTGTGCATAATGCAGGGAGGAGGGAAATTTGTGACTCATAAATATTGTGAGAGAGGGAATTCTGTGGCCAAGGAACATTTGTCTGAAGTCCTCCCTCGCCTGACCCATCTTTGCTCAGAAAGCCCTGGCTAATCCACTAATAGTCTGTCCACAAGATAGGGCCTCGCAGTGGCCAGGAAACAGTGTTTGACAGGGAAATGCTGAGGCTGGTTAATGATAAGCCTCCCTCCTCCCTTGTTTTTTTCTCTCTTGACAGAGCATTCAATGTCAAAATCTTTATCAACCATTAATACGATTTAAATGTATTACTACTGCAGTTAGACATGCTCTTTGGAAAGGAGGCATGATGTCACTGACTTCTACTTAGCGCATGAGGAGAAAAACATTACTTGACTGGAAGTCCAACGACCCAGCTCTCGCCTGGCTCTGCCCTAACTCGTTGGGCCACTGTGGCCAGGTCACTGCTCCTCTCGGTGTGACCCCCTGTAATATAGAGGGAGGCCCAAGATCGCTGAGCATTCTCGTAGCCTGATGGGCTATGAATTCATGATCTGAAGGGTACTTAGGGGAGAGATGCACATTCTTCCAGAAAGAGAGAAAAGATGAAGGATGCACTTAACAGAACTAAAAGCAAACCGATAAGCCAAGGCATCCCCCTGCCAGGACCCCTCCCGGACCCAAAGCTTAACTTCAATAGCTTCTAGAATCCCCACCCAGGCCTGGCTCCCCACTGGCTGGAGGTGCCTGGAAGAGACTGCTAAAGGCCTTGTGGGCCAACAGTCAGCTGACCTGAAAGGCAAAGACATCTTTGACCAGAGTTTCCCCAAACACGAAGCTGGAGCCAGCCTCGGTGTAGCTCAGGAAGATCTAAAAGGAGAAAACAAAACAAAATGAAATACAGAGTGAGCCCATGAAGGAAGGAGGGAGGAAGGAAACAGGGCAGATTAGTCCAAGGACTAGGCCCCTAGGCCTTGGCCTTGTAGGGGCTGGGCACCACGTGACAGTGTGTGTCGTTAAAGCCACGTTCATGACCACTCTCTCCAGAAGATACACCCTTTCAATAAATTTGAAAGAAGTGTTCTGAGATGAGAATTATTTAGATTAAAAAAAAAACAACAACAACGAAGGGAGCCAGACAGTGAGAGGTGAGACACCATCAAGGGCTGTCTCACGTGCCTGCTCCCCCCTCCCTCCTGACCAAGGACACAGTCCCCATCTGTCCCTCCCAGGCCCGTGACTTTGGTGTTTGAATTTGGTCACACTTCCACAGAAGACCGGATTTAGGTCCAGAACTTGCATTGTGGCTGCAGGGACAAGTCAGTTCTCCTATCCAGGCCTTAGTGTCCCCATATATAAAATGGGGACATGACTGGAATAGCACTCCATCTCCTCCGCTCCACACCCACATGGAGCCAGAGCCCAGACACGCAGGGCTTTCTCCTTCAGGGCACGTGGAAATGTGTGTGTCAGGGCTGAGTACAGGATTAACCTTTTGTCTTCTGTAATGCATATTTTACAAAGTAAGTCATGATGATTGCACAACAACGTGAACAAACTCAATGACATTTATAAATGGTTAAAATGGGCCCTAGCTGGTTTGGCTCAGTGGATAGAGCGTTAGCCTGCAGAGTGAAGGGTCCCAGGTTTGATTCTGGTCAAGGCACATGCCCAGGTACAGGCTCAATCCTCAGTAGTGGACGTGTAGGAGGCAGCCAATCAATGATTCTCTCTCATCATTGATGTTTCTATCTCTCTTTCCTTCTTTCTTAATTTCTGAAATAAATAAAAATATACTTGGTATTGGTAACTGTTATGTGTATTTACTACAATATAAAATGAAATTTAAAAAGTACAACTTCAATAAACTAAACATTGTCTTTAAACACACACATACACAAAGTAAATCCTTTGCAATTTTTTAAGCACTCCCATATAAATTCCACATCACTGATGACTGCCAAGGACTGCCTCTCTCCCGTATCAGACCCAGCCTCTGAGGGGACTGCTCTGTCTGGGGGCACCAGGACTGAGGGAAGTACCAGCTGCACAGCCTAGCCCCCAGCTGCCTACTTGGTCTGAGGCCTCCTACACACCAACTATCCTGGTCCCAATCCCTCTCGGAGGCCTCATCTCCCACTGTTCCCCAAGAGAATGGCATCTCCTCCATTCCCTGGCACCCAATATGCCCTGGGAAGCCGGGCTCCACATACACACCTGGATCTGGTCGCCCAGCCACTGGAATGCAATAAATCCAGGTTCTGTTCTGATGACAAGGAGACCAAGTACAAACTGTAGCCCAAGACCCCAGGACACGGCCTGCCAAGACACCTGCACCGATACAGAAAGGACCTGATGAGCTCAGCTCCCCGAGGGCAATCCACTGGGGACAGGGTGGGGTGAGAGCAGCAGCCAGGGGCTGTTCTGAGGGGCTTTGGCCTGCCTGTTAGACAGGGCTGGACCTAGCCAGAGGTTGGACCTATTGTCAGTGGTCATATCCTTCCTGGAGTTCATCATAGGCCACACCCGGGGCAGCAGTGAGACTGGAGCAGCAGGCAGGAGTGGGCAAGTCTAACCGAGGACCCTTGTAAGCCTTGACCAGCCTTGAGCATGCCATGGCACTTGGTCCCAGGTCATCATTGGGTGGGCAGAGTTGTGGCCTTGGGGTCTGGCCTCAGTGTAACCTCCGTCTGCCTGGACCCTCCCCCCCATTCCTCCTCCATAGGCAGGACCCCTGATACCCTAATTCCCCCTTTGTCAAAGCCCTCACTTTAGCAACAGGGAGCTGGATGCCTCTCAGCATTTAATGATTCCTTAGTAGTGACTCCCAAACCCAGGTGTGCATCAGGATCTCTGGGAGGCTTGGTTGGAGCCAGGGGTGGAGAGTGAGGAGGTCAGGGGGAGGTGAGGTGTTAGCCACACTGTGAAACCAGGAGAGGTTCTGATATTGGGGTGGTTGCATTGCCAAGGAAGCAGAGGGAGAGAGGGCTGAGCCCCACTCACGCCTGACAACTAAGCACTCACTGCACGGTGATGCTTTGAGCAGGCAAAGAGGATGCCGATGAACACACAGATTCCCCCAAAGGACACCAGCTGCTCAGGCCGCCGGGAGGTGTCCAGAGCTAGCCACAGGACCAGGCCCAGGAAAGCAGCGAGGGCTAGAATCCTTCAGGGGAAAGGCATAAAGACATCACTCTCAGCATCTTCCCCAACCCCACACAGTAGATCACCTGGGCTCCACAGAAAGCACATTCAGGGTAGGTGGGAGGAGAGAGAGCTGTGTGATTTCAGGAAAACCATCTAGCTTCTCTGAGTCTAATTTCTTTACTGAGAAAAGGAGACCAATGGTTCCCCATTTCTCAGGGTTGGGAGAGTACTAAATACTAAATGCAGTGAAATCAGGTTGCACCATTATATACTCTGCATGTGTTGTTAGGCCCGGCAGGCTTAACTCAGTGGTTGAGTGGTGCGTTTGATTTCTGGTCAGAGCACAAGGAGGTCAGGGTTTGATTTCTGATCAGAGCCCATGCCCGGATTGTGAGCCCAATCCCCAGTAGGGGGCGTGCAGGAGGCAGGTGGTCAATGATTCTCTCTCATCATTGATGTTTCTCTCTCTCTCCCTCTTCCTTCCTTTCTGAAATCAATAAAAATATACTTTAAAAAAATTCCCTGTTGTCCTAACCAGTTTGCTCAGTGGATAGAGCATCGGCCTGCAGACTGAAGGGTCCCAGGTTCGATTCTGGTCAAGGGCATGTACCTTGGTTGTGGGCACATCCCCAGTAGGGGTATGCAGGAGGCAGCTGATTGATGTTTTTCTCTCATTGATGTTTCTAACTCTCTATCCCTCTCTTCTCCTCTGTAAAAAAAAATCAATAAAATATATATATTTTTTAAAAATTCCCTGTTGTCCTGGCCGGTGTTGCTCATGAGTTAGAACATTGGCCTATGGACTGAAGGGTCTCAGGTTCAATTCATAGTCAAGGGCACCTACATGGGTTGCAGGTTTGATCCCCAGTCCCAGTCAGGGTATGTTTGGGAGGCAACCAATCAGTGTGTCTCTCTCACATTAATGTTTCTTTCTCTTTCTCTCTCTTTCCCTTTCCTTTGCCCTCTCCCTTTCCCTCATTCCCTCCCTTCTAGTTTCTGAAAATCAATGGAAAAAATATCTTGGGGTGAGAATTAACAACAACAACAACAAATTCCCCCGGGGGCTACCTAAAAGTAATCATACCTGGACCCTAGCCCATCTTGCTGATTCAGACTCCAGAGTAGTCACCCCACAGCTACATGTCTCACACATGTCCCTGGTGATCTGATAAGAGGCAATGATATGGGCCCTCCCTGCTGGGATCAGCTGGGATCTCTTACTTTAGGAAATTGTTGAGTCCTGTTTTCTGCTGTCAGTCAGCTGTTGTAACTGGGGCAGAGAACCAGCCAGGAACTGGCAAATCTCCACAGAGATTGCTGCCACCTTTGAAGCTACCCAGCAATGCTTGCCCTGGGGCTTCCAAAAGGCAAGCAGGGTGGAGTACACTCCTCATGGCACAGGAACTGGCTGGTGGGATGGTCGGAGGCCCTGTTCTCCCAGCCCTGGCTGTGCCCCTAGAGCTGACTCAGAGGCCCTCAGCCTATGTGCCCCACTCCTTCTCACCCGGCCCCACCTGGGGCCTGTGAGCTCACTCACCTCTTAAACCAGAGGCTCAGGTGGGAATGCCCCAGAGGCACGGCACACCTTAGTAGTTTTGGTCCCAGCAGCCTCTTCAACAGGCCGTGGGCCAAGAAGGCCAGGACCACACAGGTGAGGACAAACAGGACCAGGGTCCTCTGGAAATTCAGGAGGCAAGCAATCAGCAGGAAGGCCGTAAACGCTGTGAGTGGGAGGGGAAAGTACGAGAAGGGGGTCAATGATGACATGGGTCCCTGCAGGTCCCTGAAGCCCCGCCCTCTGGCTCCAACTACCCCATGAGGAACTTGGAAGGCAGGAATTTCACCCATTCCCTCCGAGCCTCAGTTCCTCACCTGGAAGTGAGAACAATCATCCCTCCGGTGTTGAGGATTGTTACAGAGTTAACTGATAGAGTGTGTATAAGGACTCTGCAAGCTGTCAAGTGCTGACACAAAGTGAGTGAGATTTGTTTGGAAGAAGCTAGACAGCATGGCTTATTCTAGCATCAAAAGAGTGCCTGAGCCCTAACCAGTTTGGTTCAGTGGATAGAGTGTCGGCCTTCGGACTGAAAGATCCCAGGTTTGATTCTGATCAAGGGCAATGTACCTTGCTTGCAGGCACATCCCAGTAGGGAGTGTGCAGGAGGCAGCTGATCGATGTTTCTCTCATCGATGTTTCTAACTTTCTATCCCTTCCCTTCCTCTCTGTAAAAAATCAATAAAATATATTAAAAAGAAAAAAAAAAGAGTGCCTGCTATGCTCCAGAGCTAACTGGGTTCCACAGAGGATAAAGGTGAATAAGTCAGGTATTCCTGGAAGGATCTCATTCTATAGTATTAATTAGTGACATTTTCTTCCTGGAATCTCCTTTTTCCCCTTTGCCCTCCTCCCCCTTGAGGAGCTAAACCAGTCTGTGCTATGCCTCCAGAAAGGAATATGAGCCTGGCTGGTGTGGTTCAGCGTCAACCTGTGAAACAGGAGGTCACAGTTTGATTCCCAGTCAGGACACATGCCTGGGTTATGGACTCGATCCCCAGTGGGGTGTGCAGGAGGCAGCTGATCAATGATTCTCTCTCATCATTGATGTTTCTATCTTTCTCTTCCTCTTTCTTTCTCTATGAAATTAATAAAAAGAATTTTTTTTAAGATAGTAGATAGCAGAGGGGAAATCTCTCTCCCTGGCTTCTGAGTTTCAAAAGCCAGGGCTCTTGAAGAATGAGAAGATACACATAGCCTTTCCATTGGATAAAAGATGTGAGATGAAGCACTGTAAACCCCACCCTCTCTGCTACCAGACTAGTTGGAAGGTATTAGTTGTACCGTCTGCACTTAACTTTCTCCCATGTTTGGGTAATCGTCCTTTCATTCCCTCCTTAATCTCAAATGCATAAAAGAAACTGCAAACTGTTAGTCTCAGAAGTGTTTTTCTCAGTCTGTTGAGATCTTGCTTGCAGGCATATCCTCTGTTTGGCTCAAATAAAGTATCATAAAAGCTCTCTACAGGTTTGGATGTTCTTACATCGACACAATATCAGCCCTTTCTCATCTGTCCAGCCTCATTCTCTGGCTCCTTGTTCAGAACATTACCCTCTAGCCACACTAGACTGCTGATCAGCTCCCTATCCACACACTATACCTTTTCACTTTTGCTCCTGGGGTTCCTCTGCATGGAGTGCCTCTCACTCCTTATTGTCCTTCCTCTCCACCTGGCCAACTCTTACTCAACCTGTGAGACTCAGATGCTGCCTCCTCCTGGAAGTCCTCCCTGATCACCCCATCCTTCCTTGGTGCTCCCAGATGGCACGCTGCCCTATGTAGACCTAGTTGTTGCCCTCTCCCTTACTGATCAGAGTGCCTTGGGAACAAGATCTGGTCTGCCTTAATTCTGCTGACCCTGCTTCCGGCATGAGAGCTGGCCCTGAGCTGGTACTCAACAAAGCTCTGTGGATTTACTGGGTAAGTGAACGATCCTGCCCTGAGACGTGGATGGCTGGGATAGAGATGGCTGAAATGGGTGGTCAGGGTGGGAGGGGCTGAGCCCAGGCTCACCAGTACAGAGCAGGCCTGTGCAGATCCATCGAAACAGTTGTGTGTGTTCCCTGCAGAAGCGCCTCACTCTCAGGGCTGGCTGCAGGCTCCTCCTAGGGAGAAGATCAGAGGGCCCACAAGTGCCCCCCAGACTCCTGTCCCCATGGGGATCCTCAACACCTCCAGGTAGAAGCCGCCCCAATAAAAGGGTGACATGGGGTAAGCCAGGCACTGGCCTTGACATCCCACCTCCAGTGCTGAAGAGCAACCCCAGCCCAGAGCAAATGGAGGAAAGTCTCAGGCTGCTCAGCACCACCCGTGATAACCCTGCCTGCAGGGCTGAAGGGAAATTACCTGCTAGCAGGAAGAAGTTACCAGCAAACAGCTACCAAACAACATGCACAAATCATGCCGGCTGCCTCCCTCCCAACCCGTGGAGCAAGGTGGAGAGGCTCCCACCTCTGCATTTCCTCCCTTGGGACCAGGGACACTCCTCGCTGAGTCAGCAGCTCCCCTCGGAGATATGGGAACAGCCCATTTTATGCCAGCAGCTGTGGCCCCACTGCCTTCCAGGCTCAGTGCAATGCCAGTTCTTTCCAGGTCATTTGATCAGTAGAGACCTACCCCTGCAGAAGAGGCTGGAATTTGAATAGCCTCTGGGGTCTCACAGGTTGCATACTCAGAGCTCATTAGGCATCCTGCTGCTCTAAGAACCCTCTCTTCCCTCTCTCTGTCCCATCTCCCACCTCCTAAGTGCATCTTCCTCTGCCTCCTGTCCTCAACTCAGGACTGGCCAGTGAGGACCCCAGTGGGCCTGGATATTGGGAGGCTTAGTTCTAGGCTCCTACTTGCTGCCTGTGTGACCTGGGCCCATCCCTTTCCTCCTCTGGCTTCAGCCTTCGCATGTGAAAAGAGGGCGCTGGCCACGTTCAGGGGTTTTCAAACTAAGCCTTGAGGTCCCTCAAGGGGCCAAAGACTGAATAATGAAGAGGGGGGCCAATCTGGTTTTGGGAGTCCCATTCAAATTAAACCATATTTCGGGGTTTCCAATGGGATTTCACTCTGGCTGCTTCAAAGCAGGTTGGGAGCCTCGGGCCTAGCTTGCCTCTGAGGCAGAGGCCAGCAGAGCACCTTCATTGGCTAAATCGTGTTTTCTCCTCCCTCAACAAACATACAGGGAGTTGCCTTTCTACCTGGCAGAGAGCATGCTCCCACCCCTACTCCCCGTGGTGGCTTCCTCCCCTAGCTAGCCCATGTCCCCTCCTGGAGACCACTTACCTTCTTGAGAAAGGCTCCGGGCTGGCTTTGCTTGAACTGTTCCTGCCCTCTGCAGGGCTCAAGTCGCTGCCTGGGGTCTGGCCTTCCTCCTAAAGCCACCAGAGAGTGACCACAGTGTCTCTGCCACCCCAAGTGAGAACTAGAGCTGGGGCCCAGAATGGGAGAGGCCCTGGCTGCTACCAGTGTGCCCACAGGCACCTCAGGAGTGGGCCGGGGTGGGGGCAGGGCTTTTGCACAGGAAGTAATTGGAGCGCAACTGGAGGAGGCCAGCACACTGGAAGGTGGGGAAGGAAGATGGTGAACAAAGGCCCTTCCCACTAGGGGACCAAGATGGGGTTGGGGAAGGGGACAGACCAGGCTTTCCAAGAGCTCAGTCCCCATGTTGTCCAGACCGTTGGCCACGGATGCAAGAGAGATGGTCTCTTTGGGTCTTTGTGTGTTGTTCTCCATGTGCCAGACCTTCCAGCTGGAAAACAGAGTGAGGCCCAATGCTGAACGGGGATGGCCAGGGAGGAGCCTGAGGAAGGAAGGCGGATGGGAAGGGAGAGGGGACCAGACACCTAGCTTAGCTATTACCATCCCAGAACTCAGCCCTCATCATGGCTGGGGGCATGGCCATGACTCCCCAGAGCCAGAGGAAGGTATCCCTTCCTGTACTCACTTCTGAACCAGTGAGAGGCAAGTTCTCAGAAACCCACAAGGCCAGGCAGAAACAGGGAAAGTCTACCCACTGCACAGGGAGGAGAAGGAAGAAATTCTGTGTAACACATATGTGTACTCTATACAGGTATTTTTGTGAAGAGAGGCCCTAGCTTTCAACATTCCCCACAATACGTTAAAACCATTGCCATTGCGTGGTTCACTGGTTGAGCATCGACCTAGGAACCAGAAGGTTGCAGTTCGATTGAGCCCAGGTTTCGGGCTCAATCCCCAGTGTGGGATGTGCAGGAGGCAGCTGATAATAATTCTCTTTCATCATTGATATTTCCATCTCTCCTCCCTTCCTCTCTGAAATCAATAAAAATACATTATTTAAAAAAAAAAAACACCACTCACCATTGCCAGTAAGTGATATTTTCATTGTATTGTACTGTCCCACCTGTGAAAGATGGAGACACAATGTTCTGAAGACTTCATTCTAGTCCCTGTACCAAATTGTACCTGAAATCAGACCTACCCCTGGACTTTCCAATTACAAGAGCCAATATAGTCCTCTTTCTTTCTCCCCCCCCCTTTTTTTTTTTTGACTGAAGCTCAGTTCATAAACTTAAACTCACCTGTCAGGAAGAGCCCTGAGATCCCATGTCTCCCCACTTCTGTTCCCTCTCTTTTTCTTTCCCATGGGTGGCAACCTACACTATCCAAACAGCAGCCTGGTTAAGCTCACAGACCCAGAGGTGTGCACACAAGAGCAGGAACAGCTGTGGAAGTGCACCCGCAGGTGGAGCCTGGGGAAGCCCACCTACCCATGCACACAGACACAGACACACAGCCTCAAAGAGGGAGGCAGGGTCCTCTTCCTACTCACATATTTGTGGTGAACAAGCCACTCTCAGGGACAGGCGGCAGCATGTATTTCTGTGAGGACCGGCTAGGTGCAACCTGCTTGCACTTTGGCCTGTGTTCTCATTTTAGTGGAAATTCTTGGGCAGAGTTTAGATTTGGCGTGTGTTGGGCTTCCCACCCAACTTTGTCACAGCAAAGGCAAGGACCCCAACCTCTTTCAGGGAAAAGGGGAACAGGGCAAGTGGGCCCCACATTAGGCCTGACCCACTGAGTTCTGCCCTCTTACTTAATTAATTTGTCTTCTTCCTCTGAGATGTCCTCCTCTCCACTCTCCTCTGCTCCCCAAACTCCCACTTCTTCCAGGAAGCCCACCCTGATTATTCTCATCCTTCCCATAGCCCCTCCTGTGACCTCCTTGTCCCCCTGCCCTCAGTGCTACTCAGTTTCTCAGACCATGCACCTTACCTTTCATTTTACCTCTTATCTCAATCAGTAATCATAACAGCAATCTGTTTTCCTGAGCTTAAAGAGAAAGGACGCAGGGTAGCTGTCACAGATAGTAAAAGTGTTTCAGGTCTAAGCATCCTACACACAAAACAAAATCACACAATTTGCCCTTTTGTTCCATTTTTCTCTTTGATACCTAAACAACCAGGTGCAAAGTCAAGGGACAAACCCCTCAGTGTTTCAATCCTCAAACTAAACATTAAACTTATCTGACAGGATTTATATCTCTTTAATCATTAAACACACACACTCAGGACAAAATCCTTTATGATGCATAAACACTACCTAGTAGCACAGAGTGCAGTTCCTGCACATGCTGGTTGTTCTGAAAAAACAACAAACAAACAAACATACAAAAACCTGTAGATTGATGGAAGGAGGACAAGGTACCCCCACTTTTTAAAAACTTTTTGTTGCCTGGTTGTCATGGCTCAGAGGTTGAGCGTCAACTTATGAACCAGGAGTTCACAGTTCAGTTCCTAGTCAGGGAACATGCCCAGTGTGGGGCATGCAGAAAGCAGCTGGTCAGTGATTCCTTATCCTCATTGATGTTTCTCCTTCTCTCTCTTTTCCTTCCTCTCTGAAATCAATTTATATATATATATATTTAAAGAAAAAAGAAAAAAAAATTTGTCTTTGTCTGTCATTCTGATTACCAAAACATTACATGAGCATTGTTAAACATTTAAACGTTGTAGAAATATACAAAACAAAGGAAGTTAAAAATTCCTCTAATGTGAAACTTCCAGAGATGACCACCACAGAGTTTGTGGCATTTTTGTCCAGACTTTTTTTCTTAAGTGAATACTGAATGAGAGAGGGAGGCCAAAAAAACAGGACTACAGGCTTTATTAAAGGAGAAGAACCCTGCTAGGCTGTCTCGCAAGGGGAGAACAGCAACACGTGCAGAGGTGAACATGCCTTTTGAGGGAAGGAATGGGAAGGGATGGGGCTTAGGGTACTCGGCATGTGCTGATTGGTGATTTCATATAAGGCGCATGATTTAGGCACTAAGGTATTAGGAATCAAAAGCTTAGGGTATTTGGCAGGTGCTGATTGGTGGTTCAATGTATAATCCATATAAGGTGCCTGGTTAGGTGCTCAGGAATGTCCAGGCTGCAGGTGCAGGTTATGTCATACTCAGTCCATCAGTTGGGGGAAGGGAGGATCTATCAAATACTATTAAATGTTACTCATTTTACAAAAGGGGCTCAGACTATACCAGCTTTTTTGCAACTTGCTTTCCTGGGCAGAAAGCCACACTTCATCCTACCCACTCTGTGTGGGAGCCAATGTGCTGCCTGATTCTGTAAAATGTAATAAACAGAAACCTCATTTAAAATGAAGTTGGGAGGCCAGAAGGAAGAGCTCTAAGGTGCTTGGTCCCTGTAGCCCAGCAGGAAGAAGTCTTTGTTTATCTTAGCTTTCCGGAATTCCTCTTCTACAAAAGAATTTCCTCTCTTTTGTTGAAACTTCGAATGGTTTGCTGTTAGGCAGTCTGTCCTGAATTGCAATTCTTTGTTGTTTCCTAACAAAACCCATTTTGCTGGAGAAATGCCTATTTATTTCAGGTCAACAATTGTAAACTCAGTGCCCATGACATCATCTGGTGCATCCTGAGCAGGACACCTGCCTCTGTGTGCAGCCTCCGCAAGGGTGGGCAGAGCTGGCCTTACAGGGGACCCCAGTCAAGGCAGAGGGGACTGAACCTGCTTCTCTGTCTCAGTCCCCTTCTAACCTCTACCTGCTTCTAACCTCTCCCCCTTCCTCCCTTCCTCCCTGCCCTCTCCCCTCCTCTTTTGGTGTCCAGACAGAAGAAAGCCTGGAAGCATAACAAATCCAGAAGCAAGCCAAGCTTGTTTCAAAGCATTCCCTATATTGCAGCTTACGACCTTGATCTCTTTTTTAAAAGTAGGTTTTTATTGATTTTAGAGAGAAAGAGAGAGGGAGAGAGATATAGAAATACCAATAATGAGAATAACTGATCCACTGTCTCCTGCACATCCCACACTGGGGATCTATTCCACAACCCCAAACGTGCCCTGGCCTGGAATTAAACTATAATTTCCTGGCTCATAGGTTGATGCTCAACCACTTAGCCACACTGGCCAGGCATCTTAACCTCTTCAAGTGCCCTGATCTCCAAAGCGAGGACTTCATAGGCTGTGTGTCATGAGATAAAACCCTGAGCTGGGAGCTTAAAGGTCTGGATTTATTCCTGTCTCCCCAAGTCAGTCTATTTCCTCATCTGTAACACAGTGGGGGTGGGTAATAGTACCGGTCTCTTAAATAAATATTCATGAGGATTAAGTAAGCTAATTCTGGTGGGTGTTTGGCAACAGCCTGGCACCCTCAGGCTGGCAGGTGGCATCACTGCTACAGTCCCATCTCAGAGATGTCCTGGCATATTCTCCTCTTCCAGGCCAGGAGACCCTGTGTTTCTCCTCTGCTGCCCCCACTCAAGGAGGAGCTACCAGTAGTGACCCTGACTCCCAGAAGCCAGATGCTATTTTTTTTAAATATTTTTATTGATTTCAGAGAGAAAGGGAGAGGAAGAGAGAAAAACATCAGTGATGAGAGAGAATCATTGATCAGCTGCCTTCTGCACAGCCCCACCTGGGGATTGAGGCCACAACCCTGGCATGTGCCCTGACCAGGAATTGAACTGTGACCACCTGGTTCATAGGTCGACACTGAACCACTGAACCACTGAGGTCAGGCACCAGATCTCTTTTCAAGTGGTATTCGGCTGAAAGCCACAGGCTAGACAGTCAAGAGGCTGGGTGAGTTGAGTTGAGGCCACCAGGGAAAGACCAAGAACTGGAGGACCGCAGGGTTCCTGGCTCTGCCCCATCCAGCTGTGTGACCTCAGCACTCAGTGCATCACTTGACCCCCCTATGGCCTATTTTCTGAGGAGGCTGTTCCTGAGATGTTTAGCTCTGAGGCCTCTCCCATCCATCAGATGGTAGAGTGAGGCCTGGGTCTGAGCCAGGAGAGGAAGACAAGGAATAAATATACATATACACTGAGTGGCCAGATTATTATGATCTCTGAATGTATAATAATCTGGCCACTCAGTGTGTGTGTGTGTGTGTGTGTGTGTGTGTGTATTAGAGGCCCGGTGCATGAATTCGTGCATGGGTGGGGTCTGGAGAGCCTGGCCAGGGGAAGGGGACATAGGTGGTTGGCCGGCAATTTGCATATTAGCCTTTTATTATAAAGGATATACACTGAGTGGCCAGATTATAATGACCTCTGAATGCATAATAATCTGGCCACTCAGTATATATTTCCTTTCCAATCAAAACAAAATAGCACTTGGATTTATAATGAAGAGGCTGCTCCACCTCTCCCATGCCTGTCCCACCTCTGTTGTGCCTATCCCACTCTTTAGAGGCAACCACTTACCTGCTTCTGGGTTTAGTTCTTTGGGACCACCTCCTGTTTCCGGGGAATTCTTGGCCAAGGCATGGGAAAGAAACCTTTCTCCTTGCCAGGCTTTGATACAATAAAGAGGATATTTTTATAAGTGGTGAGTGAAATATTCAGAGCTGTAAGAGGCAACCATCATTGGAAAGGGTGTTCAACAATCCATTTTCTTCTCACAATCTTGCCTGCACTTATGTCTTGGCTCTTCACAGGCGAGGTCTCTTTTCATTGCATTGATTCATGTGTCCAAGCACTGGACAAAAAGCTGCAGAAATATGACCTTGCCATTCTCTCCAATACCCAAAAGGTCAAACACCCCTGCAATGGCTGTTTGGCATGACTCTCCAAGTGTCCCCTAATATAGTACACCCCTTGACTCTGTTCACGGATAATAGATAGGCACAAATGGCCAGTATCTAATACAAAATGAAAGAATGGATCTGAGGCTCATCTTGATCTCAGCCAACAAGAAAGGGCTGGTGCCCAACCAGCATGACACAGTGGTTGAGCATTGACCTATGAACCAGAGGTCATGGTTTGATTCCTGGTCAGGGCATATGCCCAGATATAGGCTTAATTCCCAGTGTGGGGCATGCAGGAGGCAGTCATTCAATGAATCTCTCTTATCATTAATGTTTCTCTATCTCTCTTCCTCTCTATTCTGGAAGGAAGGAAGGAAGGAAGGAAGGAAGGAAGGAAGGAAGGGAGGGAGGGAGGGAGGGAGGGAGGGAGGGAGGGAGGAAGGAAGGAAGGAAGAAAGAAAGGAAGGAAGGAGGAAGAAAGGAAAAGAAAAGAAAAGAAAAGAAAAGGAAAGGAAAGGAAAGGAAAGGAAAGGAAAGGAAAGGAAAGGAAAGAAAAGATAGAAAGAAAAAAAATGGTTGGTGACATAAGGACACCTGGTCCCACATCCAAGAGAGCCCAAGGCAGGGGGAGTTTTCCCCAAGCAGGTAGGAGATCACCGTGTCAAAATATTTAACTAGTTACTATTTTGTAAAGAACATTCCCTTTGTTATTTCACTTTCTATCCTTCTTTCTTCTCCATTTCATTAGCTTTTTTTAAAAAAATTTTTTTTTATTGATTTTTTTACAGAAAGGAAGGGAGAGGGATAGTCAGAAACATCGATGAGAGAGAAACATCGATCAGCTGCCTCCTACACACCCCCTACTGGAGATGTGCCGACAACCAAGATACATGCCCTTGACTGGAATCAAACCTGGGATCCTTCAGTACACAGGCTGATGCACTATCCATTGACCCAAACCAGTTAGGGTTCATTAGCTTTTTATATAATGAAAGAGTGAGATGTTTCATTTTCAGTTGGATTCAGGTTAGGATGTTCTACAACCCAAAGTAGTTCTTAATGCACATCATCCCTTTGGGTTCAAATATATCATTTATGGCTCTTAGGCCATATCCTCCATCTGAGGTGCACCACTTTCCTCTAGCCTTTGGGAAGGTGTGTAGGGCTATTAATTTGGATTTCCATTGTTTTGTTGGCTCAAAGCCTGACATTGAGTCCCAGCTGATAAGCTGGTTATTTATATAGGCAAAAATAATTCCTGGATTGCTCCATCTTCTCTCCCTGTCAGAGAAGTGGTCTGGTGTGGTACCCACTGAGCCTTACAGCAAAGAAAAGTTTGTATAGGATGGGGATAAAACAAATCTACTACAGACCAGAAGTGTCCATAAGGAAGGTGCTGACAAGTGAGGGATCACAAATTAAACACAATTGTTAGGAAGAATAAAAACGGACACCTCTGAGTGTCACATCTAGACATTGAAACTTTCCAGGCATATCTTGGCTCCCTCCACACAGGTAGAATTCCAGTGATAACACTGTGCCAAAGACCAAAAGGCCTGGCCTCAACTCTGACTAGTGCCAAGTGTCCCTCCTGTATGGACCTGGCAATCATACACCATGACTCATTTGGAACCACTCCTTTCCATTGAATCACTCCTTTCCATTTCGCTATGCCTGTAGAAGCAAGTGTCACTATTCTAAAGGTTGTATCCAATTCCCTTCAGCTCCATGACAGTGGCGGTTTGTGGAGTACATGACCCAACACGGGAGCTAAACACTGCCTCACATGTGGGCCAGGAGGCAGTGCTATTTCCCACAAGATGAGACCATTTCCAGAGATGAAGTAGAGATGCTGGTTAGCCACTTCATCTGAGCGAAAGTACAAGCCCCAGGATCTCCCCGCTTGGAGAGCAGTGTGTGAGTGGGCCCTGAGATGGAGCCTGTGGCTCCAGAAGATGGTGACAACTATGGCACAAGCTGACAGCTTCACACCTGAGAGCTTGGTATGTGCCAGGCTGTGCTAAGAGCTTTCACCCTACCTGGTTTGGCTTGGTGGATAGAGTGTCGGCCTGCCAACTAAAGGGTTCCAGGTTTGATTCCCCGTCAAGGACATGTACCTTGGTTGCAGGCACATCCCCAGTAGGGAGTGTGCAGGAGCCACCTGATCAATGTTTTTTTCTCATCAATGTTTCTAATTCTTTATCCCTCCTCTTTCCTCTCTGTAAAAAAAAAAAAAAAATCAATAAAATATTTTTTTAAAGAGCTTTTTTCTGCAGTATCTCAATTAACCCTCATAACAATCAATGAGAAAGGTACTAGTCACCATGTCCCCCATCTGTCCTCCATGGAGGTGTGTAAGGGGGAGCCAGCATCATAAATGGAGCAACTATTGAGAAGTTGAACAGGCTGAGGTAGACTGTAGGCAACTGTCACCTGACATGTCCACCCCATGTTTCCACTTCACCTGCTGCTTGGCAAGCAGGATGGATTCTGAGCCCACACTTAGACCCGGTGGCTGGGAATCGTGCTCTCTGGTCAGACTCCTTGACATCGTGGATACAAGGTCCCTATGTTACTTCCTGAGTAAGACCCAGCACAAATTCTGCAGGGGCTGATTTACTGGACAAAACCTAAGTCCAACTCCAATTTATTCAAGAACATTCATGTTGCTCTGGTAAAAGAAGAGACCCTGTGAAATTTCTGCCTAGTGACAGTCTACACAGCAGGGTGCCTGATGCATCTTAGGCAGATTCCTTAGTCAGAGATGAGGCTTTTTGTTCAAGAGATTTACTTGAGAACCCATCAGGCACTGTTCTGTGACCTTAGAACTGACGTGGCTCAGAGATGGCTCTTTCCTATTATTTCCAAAGGGCAGTGAGGGGAGTAAGGGAAGCAGCATAGGATGGAGGTAAGAAGTGAGAGCATTGTCTTAGGAAGAGCTTAGCTTCAGTCTGGAACACAAACTCTTCTAGAGGTTAGTCCCTCCCGAGGCCAGATCTGGTCAGTCAGTCATGAGCCAAGGACTAGAGATGGGATTGGGAGGGGACGTTGCCTCCCAGGTAAAGTGGCTTCCATTCAACTCAGGCCAATTCTTCAGACAAGTGCAGGGGTGCCCTAACACAGCACCTGGGAGATGGGTGCCCATAGTAAAGGGAATCTGCAGGGTGCCAGCAGCATCCACTACCGGTAAAAACTGATTGTTCTGTTGGCACCCCTCACTCCCAGGCTGGTGGAGGTTACCCCAGGCAGGAACCAGGCAAAGCAGTCTCCTTCCCATAGGTACTCTGCCTATCTCAGGGGAGTCTGAGAGAGAACCCTGGGTTTGTCCATGGCCTTGTTCCCATGAGAATTCTCATGGAAGTTTGGTAAAACCAAAGAGGCTTAATGTGAAACCGGGTGTTTAATTTGATGAGAAATGTCAATCGGGGATGCAGAGGTGGCTGGGGTACTAGGGTCTTTTGTTTGGAGCAGCTGAGGGGCAAAGACCCCCTTCCTCAGCTTGGCATGGCCCTGGCTACTCCTTTGGGGGTTGTAGGGCCACCCCCTGGGCCAGCCTCGCCTCAGGCACCACTGCCCCACCTTAGGCCCATCCTCCTCCTCCTCAAAGGGCCCAACCACCCCTGGAGTCACCACCATCCTCTGTGAACTGAACCCCAGGCTGCCCCTCATCCCTCAGGCCTTGCCATGAAGATCAAAGATGTAAAAAGAACCAAAAAATCCTTTCCCGTGGTCTTGCATGGACATTGGGGGAACACTAATAAAGTTCTCATATTTTGAACCTATTGATATCCCAGTAGAGGAAGAACAAGAAGTTGAGAGCTTGGAAAGGATCCAGAAACATTGGACTTCTAATGTAGCACATGGATCCACTGGTATCAGGATGTAAGCTTGAACTGAAGGATTGAACAACTTTTTGCCCAGAAGGAAGCCTGTACTTATCAATTCCCAAACCAGGACCTGTCTACTTTTATCCAAATTGGGGGTGGGGGTGGGGAGGGAATTTCTCAACATTACACCTGGTGCAATATGCTACAGGAGGTAGTGATCACACTTGCATAGACTAGATGAACTTGACTGTCTTGTAAAGGGCCTGCTGTGTACAGATTTTGTTAGAAGTGCCCTACACAATAATATTGCAGGCACTATACAGATAGCAGCAGAGTGCTCTTACTATGCTAATGCCTTAGAACCTGAGCGATGCCAAAAGATGCCTTAGTGGACACTGGCTCGGAGTCAGTGTTTTAGCAGTTCATTCCAAAGACAACTATAAATGAGGCACTGGGACAAGCTGTAGAGGGAGTACCTTTCTGGGCAGTTTATTGGCTGGCTGTGAATATTTTAAAGAGGCTCATGAAATGGCATCCAAAGGTGACAGCTGACAAACTGAGATATGCAGGAGACTGTAGAAGATTTGGCCTATCAGACTGGGCTGTAGCATCTAATTTTGGCAATATGATTGGCAATATGATTTATAAGGGGAAGCAAGGATCTGTTAGTAAAGAAGATCTAGCAAGAGCTACTTTAGTTACTATCACCAGTAACATTTGTTGTGTGGAAGGAATGTGTGCTGTTAATGAGAAAATAAACAGAGCTGTCACTGTTGGAAACTTTTTATGAGTCAATATTCTCTCGATGGAATTTGGCATATCCACTGGATTACTGGTCAGAAGGTCAACTAAAAGCATTGTTTCTAGCACATGGGGTGCTTTGGAGCAGTTGGTGTACTTCTTGGGCTGCCAAATTTCAGCTAAAGCATCAGGTTTCTCTCTACTAATAAATGTCATTCAAGAGGAACAGAAAACCACAGGCCTTATTATTGCATTATTTGTCACTGGGAACCAAAGGATAAAATAATAGCACTATGCCTGCTGGTTTTTAAATGTCAAAATAAATAAGATACTAAATGTTGCCATATTAACAGCAAGAACTTGGTAACAGGTGAAATATTTCGAACTGAAATGTTGTCCCTTTTGTGTATAGCCAGTGTTAAATACTTAAATGCAAAACAGCCTCTGATTGTTGAGCTTTCTCACACAAAAAAAAAGAAAAAAAGAAAGAAAAAAGAAATGTCAGTTTTAATCCACAGGGACATGTCCCATATTGGGCCTGGATGTGCTATTCAAATAATAAAAAACCAGTAACCAACCCCAGCTGTTTTGGCTCAGTGGATAGAGCATCGGCCTGCGGACTGAAGGGTTCCAGGTTCAATTCTGGTGAAGGGCATATGCCTGGGATTATGGGCTCAATCTCCATTAGGGGTAATGCAGGAGGCAGCTGATCAATGATTCTCTCTCATCATTGATGTTTCTCTTTGAATCAATTTAAAAAGAAAAGGTGGCTGAAACCGGTTTAGCTCAGTGGACAAAGAGACAGCCTGGGGACTGAAAGGTCCCAGGTGCGATTCCGGTCAAGGGCATGTACCTTGGTTGCGGGCACATCCCCAGTAGGGGGCGTGCAGGAGGCAGCTGATCGATGTCTCTCTCTCATCGATGTTTCTGGCTTTCTATCCCTTTCCCTTCCTCTCTGTGAAAAATCAATAAAAATATATTTTAAAAATAAAATAAAATAAAAAAAGAAAAAGAAAAGGTGGCCAAAGGAGTTGACGACCATTTCCTCAGCCCAGTAATCCATATAATAATGTCCTATTATAATTCTACCATCTAGGTATGTGCTTCAAGTGCCAAGGTCATCCTTGTGTGTGGTGTGTCCCCTGAGGCTGAGTGTCTGGTAGCTTCCGTCCCTTGAAGCCCTTTGGAAATAACAGAAAAGAGTAATCTTTGAACCACATCAGTTCTGAGGTCAGAGGACAGTGCCTCCTGGGTTTCAGGACCTTTGGGTGTTAGTAGGTGCCCTCTACCCAGGCAAGCTTCATCCATATAAACACCACCTCCTGATGACAGACACTCCTGTCTAGCTGCATTCCATCAATATTGTATTTGCCTTTGCAACTTAACAATGAAGCTCAAATTTGTCTGGTTGAATAGCATACAATCCAATCTCTGATATGAGTTTCTGAAGCCAAAGGAGGTGGGTCTCTCTGGAGAACTTTGTTTCAAGTAAAATCCAAATGAATGACTGGCAATAGAAGCTCATCACTGGGCAGTCTCAGGAGTACCAGAGCTGAGAAAGCCGGAGACCAGTCCCATCTCCCTAACCCCACTCCAGGCAACTACAAACAAGCTGTTCTTATTTTTCACTTCTGATAGCAAGCTCTATAAATAGACGATAGATAGATAGATAGATAGATAGATAGATAGATATGAATAGATGATAGGGTAGATGGCTAGATGGATGGACAAACAGACAGCTGATATATAAATATAAATATAGATACTATTTTTATTTATCTATAGACATTATCTGTTGACTCTATACCAACAAAAATTTAGTTGTCTGATGTTTGACAACTATATCATTATTTTAGTTCTTCTACTCATGATGTTGCACTTGGGATCAATCATTTCTCTTGCTTGAGTTGACTGGAGAGAGCAGAGAGGAGCCTTGGTTCCAATGTCATTCTACAGTCGCTATGCCCACCCCAGATGGATCACGTCCAGTTCTATTGTCTACAGATTTCTTTCTACAGAAGACTTTCTCTTGCTTAAGATTACTGTCATTTGAGGGCTTCTCTATTATTTCTACTTGTAGCTTATCCTAACTGATGCATCCCCACTCTTAGAGCTCAATGTAAATTGAGCCTGGCCCTGAACCCCCCACTGCAACACACAGTCCTCTTGTTTACCACACACTATCCACCTAAGCTTCCATTCTGTCCTGCACAGATCATTTCCACTATCTTCTGATCAATGTTCTTCAGATCTCAGCTCAAGTATCACATCCTTAGATTAGCTTCAAAGAGCCCCAACCTAATGTAGGTCCAACCCTCTGCTGATATTCTCTCCCATTTTTCTTCTTTGTAGCACCTAATACTATATTTGCCATTTTACAAGTATTGATGTGTTTGTTTCACCTAGACTGTAAGCTCCATGAAGAAGGAGCATATGTCTGTTTTGTTTACTGTTATGTACCCAGGAATACTAATTCCAACTCCAACCTGTCTGAGAACATACAGAACATAGGATAGATATGTATTAGTGAAATGATATTTTTTTTAAAATGAGGGCCTGGCTCAGAGGTTGAGCATTGACCCAAGAATAAGGAGGTCACGGTTCGATTCCTGGTCAGGGCACATGCCTGGATTGCGAACTTGATGCCCAGTAGGAGACATGCAGGAGACAGCCGATTAATGATTCTCTCTCATCATTGATGTTTCCATCTCCTCTCTCCCTTCTTCTCTCTGAAATCAATTATATATATATATATATATATATATATATATATATTTTTTTTTTTTTTTTTTTAAGAAGCGTCTCCATAGCCCATGGCCACAGATAATGGAGTGATGAAAGACTAGGGTGGGGGTGGGAAGGGCTAGAGGGGGTCAGTGAGGGTTAGGGGGGACATATTTAATACTTTCAATAAAGAATTATTTTTAAAAATAAAATAAAGAGGCATCTCATTTCAGAGAGGTTAAGCAACAAGTTCAAGTTCATATGGCTAGTAAAGCTAGATTTGAACTGAGGTTTGTTTAATTTGTTCTAAGCTCATCAAACAACTTTCACATAATGTGGCTTCCCTTAAACTTTCCCTCTCAGAAGAAGAAGGGAAGAATTTACTTGTCAGATACACTCTAATGTCAGCTTCCTGGATGATTAAAACTTCTCATTAAAAATTACAAGGTGGTGGGTTTGGGGTATACAATTTCCATTTTCTTGTAAGTTAGTCAATGAGACAGCCTCCCTGTGTTTGATCAGCTCAAAGGTACCTACAGCATGAGTTGCAAAATGGAGACCTGCCCCATGCTATACTGTTGATCTGCTAGTAACTAGAATCTACACTCAACATAGCTCAGAGGATGTGAGGCAGAATTAGAGCAGGAAAAGAAGAGTTATACCCAGAAGAAACTGTACAAACTAGATACACTGTCAGAAAATAAAGGAAAACTTTATGGGAACTCCTTTAAGGCTATTTGACCAAGATAGCGGAACATAATTTTGGTGCAGGTTATATTTTATATTTGTTTATATGTTCACTAACCAGAGATTCTACATTCAAAGAAGCAGCTCAGTTAGGTATATTGCTTCCCAGATTTTTTTGGGTGATGGGGGTTGTTAAATAACACAAATCTGAACCAAATGTTGACCATGCAAAATTAAATGAAAAGACCAAAAATCCAAGAAAGGCAGGAACTCACAGATTTCAGGAGACAAGAATGCTTTATTGGGTCCTTGGCATGTATCCAGTCCATCCACCCTCTCACTATCCTCTGGCAGGACCCGCTGGTCTCGCTCCTTGCCATGAGAAATTAACTGGCAGGCTCTGCTGGCTTTTCTCTTCAGGCCTGGGAGCTGCTGTGAAAATGAGCTCCCAGGTCTCAGCAGCAGAGACAGGGAGAAGGAATAAGTAGGGAGTCATTATAAGGCACACAGGCATGAAAACCAGACCTCTAGTTGTGGCTAATCAATCACTGGGTCCCAGGAATGAAAAAGACCAGGCATCCCCTAAGATAATACCTAGTTATTGCCATGACTGAGGACTTCTGAGTGGGAAAACAGGTTTTTCTCAAGATGCTAAGGTAGAGTCAAAATCTTCTATTTAATTTCCAGACCTTCAATGGAGAAGTCGTCAAGTATCTTTGAAGAGAAACCTTATTTTAGCACTTAGGTAAATATTGTAAACCTTCATTGCAGCCTTCCCAAAGGGATCTGTTTGGGCATTTATCTAGACACTATAGAAGGAAAGGGTAAAAACCCAAACCTGGGAAGAGGGGTGTCCTCTGTAGGACATTGGCTCCAAGCTAAGTGGAACAATAGAAAAGCATGTGATCTGCCAATCAATGAGGATCATTCATAGGTCAAATTTTATGCTATAGTGAAATCCCAAAGCCAACCAAGGGTTGAGTGTATAGTTGAAATGGATGTACCAGTATTATAGGTATAAACCTCACAATGGCTCTCTGGTTTGTGGGGTAAGAGTGACTATAGTAGGACAAGTGCAAGCCATTAGAATTTGCCTTCTCTAGCAAAATGGTAAATAAAAAGTAATACCATTTTCCTGGGAAAACTGTAAACAGTAGTGTTACTACCAAAGTCTTGAGAGTGAAGTCACAGTGATTCCTACCACAGTTCAGCTTGGCCACTGCAAGACACCAGGAGGTCTTTGGACTGCTGTACTTTCAAAAGCGCTGACTCCAATTGCAGATGTTGTTTCAGAGTGGTCTTCTTGCTAAAGCAAATCCATCCAGTTCCTGGCATTCGGTATAAATCCTCTGATCTAGTGAATTCATTTTTTTCTCTATTCTGAACAGAGAACATCAGAAGCATGCCATCTTCATCTGGCAGGGAAGCAGTACTCTGTTGCTGTGCTGGCTTCGACATATAGAATGTCTTAGCTGTCTAGCACTGTGCCACCACCTGGCTCACAGAGACCTGGACCCCATCACCACTAAGTACCATCACACTGACAGTATCTCCAGTTTCCCTAAATGCCTTGTAAGGCATTTGTGAGTCAGAGATGGGAGGTAAACGAGATTAAAATGCAAGGGCCTAACCCCCTGATAAATTCCTGGGGGCCAGGTCAGAATATTCTTCCAAAATGCAGAACAAATTATTAAATTATTGTACTTTGAATACCTTACCACTGAGACCCAATTCTAGTAAAAAAAAAAAATCACTCTGGGCATCTTGCTCCAACCCGCTTATTGATTGACTTAGAAAGGCTACCAGCTTTGGGTTGGGTCTACAGCAAATGAAGGCTTTCCAGCTGGGAAATCCTTTAGTAGAAAGGGTTCTGCCCCCAGTGGCAGATTCCATGATGTATGAGGTGTTTGTCTGTCTGCAGCATGCTAGGGAACCATTTAGAGCCTGAGACAGAAGAGAATGCTGTATGAAGCTTGTGGCAAATAATGACTAGAAAAATATAGCAGAGGAACCCAGGTTTTGGAACCAAGTGATGCTCTTTGAGACATGGGAGAGCCTAAATGCTTGGCTACAGCACCCAGATGGCTAGGCTACCCCTGGAAACTGGGGTCATCTGACCCACCCAACCAGAGTGAGGCATGGCTAGCAGTACCCAGTCATAGGGTGGGCACTCCAGAATAGGTCTCTGAAGGTACTGGGGAGCCATGTATATGGATTGCTCACTCCATCTTCCACAATGCCCCCTCCTCCCCTATTGTTGAGCTCCCTCAATCAACACCCAATGGTTTTAAGAGAGCAGGACTTTTTTTTGCCTGTTATGTATGGACCCTTCTGGATTTAGATTTGCTTTCCTCACCTATCAGGCCTCTTCTACCACCAATATCCAGGGAATTATGGAATGCTGTTAACATCACCATAGAATGCACTTTGCAACACAACTAACATACAGTAATGGGTTGATGCCTATGGCAATTACTCATCTTGTCAGGATCCTCTTAGTCCAAAAGCAATTGGGTTGATAGTATAATTAAATGGTTTATTGAAAACGCAGCTATATCCCCAGCTGAGAAACAATACCTTGCAAGATTGGGTCAGGGCTGCAGCTTATAGCATAAGCTCTGAACAGGCAACCAACTTATGATACTATTTCTTCTACAGGTATTTGAGAGGAGAGGGGTCTGTTTTCACTACATTTCAATACTTTTTTCAGATGTGAGGTTTGAGACCAGGCTGGTGTAGAGGTTTTAGTCCTTAAGGAAATATCTCCTCAAAAGTCATAGTAATGATTTTAGTGAGTTGGAAGCTGAGGTATCTGGCCATTTCGGGCTCCTATACCTCTGAGCAACACACAACAGGTTGTGGTAGTAGCTAGTATGATTAACTCTATTAAGGGAAAGTATGCTTGCTACTATGGAAAAGGGACACAGATGGACATGGGAATTCCTAGAGCCTTCCTAGTACTGCCATATCCAGTGGTTAATGCCTGCGCCCGGTGGAGCCACTAAGGAGCTGGATTTCAGAGCTGACCACCTGGGTCACTCCGACAGGCAAAAATCCGTAGTCACAAACACTAGTTCCCATGACCTGTTAGAGGAATGAATGGTAGCCTTTACCCATACTTACTCTCTTGCTAGGTTATATTATTTTGGTTGAAAATGGTTAATTTTACCAGTTAATTCACAGGTTGCAGGATTTCAAAATGGGATTGTGATAAAAGAGGGTGGAGTATTACTAGTGACACTGGACTTTGGAGAAAGGTAGCTTAGTCATTACCCATGGATTCAGTCATTGGATGTGACCCTGAATGGTCTCCCTAAGCAGGAAGAAATTTGCGTTTGGTTGTATGTGGAAGAGTCGTAATCAGATGGTAAGAACAGTGTGTGTGCGTTGGGGTATCATTTGTCATTGCCCACCAAGCCTTTTCTACCCTCGCACTTTCCACCATTCTTCTGATGAGAATCCCCATCCTTTGGAAACTGCACTCCTCCCTTTCCATGAGCCCCATTCTAGGAATGTGAACCTTGGAGGGAGACCCACTGGCACCAATGGCTGGATGGTGTCCACCTAACAACAATAGCTCCTGGGAGGCAAGCTCTGAAGCTACCTGGCTCCCCACTTCTCAAGGCTAATTGTCCAGCTATTCCTCTGTGAGCTACCCCAACACTCTTCTCATGAACCCTTTTTTCTTTAAGTTGGTGCAAGTCCATTTCTGTTTCTCAAAAGCCCAAGAGACCTAATGGAAAAGGTCTCTTTTGAAACTACATCATTCATCTTTGATCCCCAACAACTGCTAATTCAGAGTCTGGCATAAAATAGGGAGGTGCTCACTACATGTCTGCTAAATGAATAAATAAATGAATGGAAAATATTCTAGCTCTGGTTCACCAGGGAAGTCTGGATAGGCAGGTGGGAGCATTGGGGCACAATGGGGCAAGTGGGGCAGTCACAAGAGGAGAGAGAAGTCAGAAATCTCAGCATGGAGAGGGCAAATATCAGGCAAGGAAAATCCCAGACCATAGAGGGAAGGGGTTGGGTTAGGAATGAGAAGCCTTCCCACTGCTTGGGAGGCAGGAAGTGGTCTGTGAGTGACTGGGAAGCAGACACTGGCTGCCCCAAGCTGGTTTGGCTGCGGTGGAAGAAGCCAGAGACAGTGGTGTTTCCGCAGAGCCCCCAGCTCTGCTTTACCTTCTTGGGTTCCTTCTTCGTGTTCCTCTCCCAAATGAATGAGCAATTCCAATCTGCCTCCAAGTTCATAGACACCCTCCTAAGGGACACAAGCCATCAGCCCACTTGTATAAGAAGCATGGAGGGTCTAGCTGTGGCCACAGAAGGCTGAGACTAAATGTCAACCCAAGAGCCAAAACATGGATTCATTTTTCCAGTTGGCCCAGGGAGAACCTGCCTGGGGAGAGGGGACCCTGAGCCTATTTATATACCTACCACCACACCACATGAAGGAGAGCAGGAAACACAGTTGCTGCTTTTATTGCATTCCAAGGGGAGCAAGCTAGCTCCAGACCCACCCCATCGGGGGTTTCCAGGTTAGGCACTCAGGAAGAACAGGGTGCTGGGCTGAGCACAGCAATTCCTTGGGAGCCCATAAATGAGGTCCTGGAGCTGGAGCTTCAGGATTAAGAGCTAATGGTTGGGGATAGAGGTCCCAGGTCCCAGGCTCAGAGACAGTCCTCACAGCAGGTAGATGGTTTATATCCTTCCTAAAACTCCCATTCCATTTCCCCATGAAGAAGAGTCCCAGCTCTCCATCCCCTGCTAGGAGAGGATGTGAAAATCACATCTCCTTCAATATGGAGCACAAGGCCCTGAAAGTCCACACTTTCCCTCTGGCCACAGCTGCTGATACAACCCTTGTACCAGTTCTCACCTCATAGGCAGGGGGCCTGGGAAAAGTAAGGGAGGAGTAGACTGGGGTCTGCTCATTAGCTGGGTCCTGGTAGGTAGAGGGGGTAGGTCAGGTTAGAAAAGCCATTAGGCAAGAGGACAAACAGAGTCAGTGAAGGGCAGGCAGCAGGCTGCAACTGTGCTCAAAGCCAGGGATGGTGCATGGGATGCAAAAAAGCATGGGAATCAGGCAAGTGAGTGCCTGAGTGAAGAGGGAAGAAAGCAAGAACACGTGCCACCAAAGACCACCGCATAAGGACCGAACAGGCCCAAAATGGGGCACAGGAACAGGTTAGTTGCAGGGTAAGCTGGGATGAATGAGGCAAAGTAGTCTGAAAGAGAAGACACCCTGAGAGTCACATAGCAGAGGAAGCCCAGAGCCTTGAGGTCAGGGAGAGATCAGGGTCGAGCAAAGGGCAGAGGATAAGTGCTGGCCTGCATGGCAGGGTCTGGCTGGGGCAAGGGGTCAGGGTGCAGAACTCATGCAGAGGACTCAGGGAGCCTCCAGCAGTGGCCAGTGTAAACTTCAAGGAGGGCCTTAGCCCCTGGGAAACATGGAGGTGGGGCCTGGAACCCTGGTGACATGGCACCAGGAGAGGCCACTGGGCTGTGTACCATGCACCAAAGCCGTCTGATGCGGAGCTGACTGAGAAGAGGCTGCGCAGAGAGGCCCCCTCATGGTGCCTGCTCAGTGCACCTTCTCCGCTTTGTCTGTATTAGGAAATTCTCCATCGGTTCAAGTTGCTTCCTTGTTGGTCTGCTGCTGGGTGGAGGCCCCCAGCCTCCTGTAAGGGCTACCGCGTGCCCTGAGCCTTGGAGCCCCCCTCTTGGATGGGAGGCTGTCCCAATAACTGTGTGGCAGCTGCCCCTGAGGCCAGAGAAGTGGCTTTGGAGCTTGGGGTGCTCTTCCGGGCGCCTTGGGGACTGGGGAGGCCTTTCTTCTGGGGCTGAGGACTCAGTTGGGGGCCCTTCCTCCCGGCAGATGGACTCTTGGAGCCTTTGGCCTTGGCTTGGGATTGGGCAGCCTCAGGGCCCTTGAGGGGTTTCAGCCCCAGCATCTCACAGAAGGTGTTGCACTGGTGGGAGGAAGCAAACTGGTCCAGCAGGGCAGGGAAACAGCTCTCCTTGAGGCCTTGGTATCTGTAGCCAAACAGTAAGAGCTGAGTGCAAGTCCCACCCAGACGGAGGGTCCTTGAGGGGCTGGCTTTGGGATGGCCATGGCCAGGTATTGTGACCAATGTACACATACCCTACCAGGTAGTACTGGGAAGTCTACCTGGTACTATCTCAGGTGGCAGGATCTAAAACCTCAATTCTAAACTGAGGTCTCATTATGCCCTGGCACATCAAATTCATCATGTGGGACACAAAGTGGTGTGAAGACAATCTGCCTTTTTAATATAAATTAGAGCAGTCTCCAGGGCATCACTCTGCTCATGGGCCCTTGCTTATCTGTGTTGTGGAGCTTTCTCAAGTAGAAGGAAGAGGAGCAGGTACAGTCAGAGGCCAGAATTGCAGGTGACCCTGTGTGTGGTCGTCACTAGCTGCCGGTCCTGATCTGGGACAGGGGCACAGCATGTGGGCACCAGCAACCCTTGGGGTGTTACTACATGGCCACAGGTGCAACTAGGACCATGTGCCCATAGGCCTAGCACCTCAGGGATGAACAACCAGGAGAACTTTGACATGTTAGACCCTAAGAAGACTCTCAGAAGGCTTCTGTCCTTGAGAAGTACTCACCCTCGCAGCTTGGTGGCAATCTGCACATCAGTCATCTTCCAGTCAACCCCTGAAAAGAAAGTTGAGAGATGAGTTGATAACAGCCAGGGCTGGTTCTGTGCCCCTATGTCTCCAAGATGGAAACTTGCCAGATTTCAGGGCATATTTTCACACATCCTGTCAGTACATCACCACTGGCCTATCTCACTGGGTATTTCTGTATTATTATTAGTAGTAGAATAACATTCCCATTTTTACAGGTGAGGAGCTAGGCTCAGAGTTATGTGACTCAAGCTAAGTCTCATTTATTCATTAATTCATTATTCATTCATTCAATAATGGAGCATTTTCAAACAGTCTGACAGTATTCTTCTTGAAACCTGCCTCTCACTAACAAGGCTGAGTACCATAGTCAGCATAAATGTGGGCTTGAGAGTCAAGACAGACCTGGATTTACATTTGAGTCTGTCATTTGAGTTATTTGAACTTGGCAAGTCACTCACTAGCTCCATGTAGATGGGGTAATACTGCCCATCTCACAGGGGTTTTGGGGAAATCAGAGCATGCAGGACTCCAATTTAGTGTCTGAAACACAGCAGTTATGCAACAAATATTAATTCTGTGATGTCTCTTTCAGCATCTACCACATTCCACTTTGCATTACAATAATGATGCTCCCTTGCACCTGCACAAAATTTTAGTTTGCAGAAGGCTTTCATAAATATGGTCTCAGTTAATTAGAACAAATCTTAAAGCCAAGCAGGGACAATATTATTATTCTGAGAGACAGAAAGGAAACTGTAGCTCAGAGAGATTAAAGACCAAACTTGTCTGAGCTTCAGTTCTCTTCTCTGTAAAACATAGACCCAGCTAGAAAACAATGAGGTCTAGACTTAAATCTATCTCTTTAACTCTCAAGTCTTTCTACTATATCATGTTACTCATTATAGAAATTGTTATACTGATCACAGCTTCTTAAGGACAATGAGCATTCCTAACTCACCTTTTACCTTTCCAATAATTGATAAAGTTAAATTAATAGATGGATGGAAGGAAAGAAGGATCAATTCTGAGTTTACAAATACAGTGAATGACAATGGCTAAATGTGTTACTAGCCTCTCCCCCAACTTGATATATGGAGTCATAAAAACAATATTTATTATATAGTTTAACCTCACTGAAAAGCACATTTGAGAGCCAGTTTTCTCTCTGGCCTTTAGTTTCCTCACTTATTTTTACCAGGGGTTATATGTGATAATGTGTGATATTCCCAGCATTCCTCTCCAACCACTGTAGAGAGAGTTTTATCTTTTCCTATTTCCTGCCCAGTTGTGTAGAGTAGGCCTGGAGAGGATGATCAGGGAAGGAGGGAGGATTCATGCTTGCTGGCCTTCCTTTGCTGGGGAAGAATCTGAGTAATGGGAGAAACAGTAAGAATCCAGATAGATTATGTTGTTTACATTAAAAAAAAAAAAAAAGCTAACAAGGATGGAGGAGGAGGAAAGGGAGGCAGGGGACAGTAAAGCTCCACTGCTGGGGTGGAAGAGAGTTTGGATAGTATAGAGAGGGAAAGTCTAGAGCAAAGGTACAGGGAAGGGAGGAAGGGAGATTTTGAAAAGATGGTTGTGTGTTTTGAATTAAATTCCATGTAATATTTTTAAAAATTCCTTTAAAATTTTAAGTGGAGCTTGGAGTGCATGCCTTTAAATACAACTATGATTACAGAGTAGGCTACAGGAGGCCCCGGTATGTATTAGGCTTGCATACAAAATGGTGCCTGTCCAATTTACTTCACAAGGTTATTGCCAACAGCAAAGGAAAGTGAGAAAGTGAGTTGTAAACTAGTACACAAGCACCCTCCTCTGACCCTGGGCCTGCTCTCACACGTACACACATACCTCCACACCCTCATACCTGCCAGATCTGTGACCAGGAAGCTGCCATTTGTCCACAGATACAGCCAGTGCTGGAAGGCCTGGCATTTCTGTACGGCCTCTGAGCTGCCTGATGCTGGTGCAGCAGCACAGCCCCATTCCCGGGAACAGTAAGGCTCCAGGGGCTTGCCCAGGTCCTCCTCCAGCGTAGCGTATGGGATATTGTTTGCAGGCCGGTAGATCAGATACAGTGGAATGATCCTAAACACAATTTCACCCTGCAGTGAGTAGAAGTAGGGTGCAGAAAGCTCCCACTTCCATTTTACCTGGATCTAAAAGGAGGACCCTTCCAAGAAAGTCCCAGCTCTGAGCCTGGAGGGCAACAAGGGAGGGGAGCTCTACCCTGAGTTCAGGAAAGGAAATGGAGGCACTAACATCTCAAGCAACATCTTAGACTCAAACAAAAAGTTTGCAGGACCAGAGGGAGTAGAACTGAAACCAGCATGTGTCAAACAAAAAGGAACCCCTCTAGAGAAGATTCAACCACACTGTGGCTCAATGTCAGCTAGACCCCAATATACAAGAGTAGGCATTCAGGTGTCAAAGTAAAAACAATTACTTTTTAGAGCAGACTCCTACAAATGCACACGACTCTGCCAGCTACCACAGAAGAGTCCTGACCAGTGTGCCTACCATCTTCAGAGAGGCCCAGAACTTGCTGGGTTCAAATTCTGCAATTAGCAAACTGGACGACGGGATAGGGAACTGAGGTGGCTAAGAGGAGACTGAAGACAGGAGCAGAGGCTTTCCTAAAGAAGGCAGTGAATCCTGGGGTCTTTGTTTCTAGATTTTGTAGGACCATCAAGCTGAGCACAGGGTTGGTTGTGGGCTCATCTGCACATGGCCATCTCAGAATGCCCCTGAGAGGCTGTGAAATCATTACACGCCCCCTTCTTGTGCACTTACTCAGGCACCTCCCCAAAGCCAGGTGCAGCCCGGGCTTCAGCTGCAAAGATTTTGCAGTACTCCCGACTCATGTTCTGGATCTTGCACCCCTGTGGATTAAAGAGAACCCATCCTGATCAGCAAGGAAGCTCCCTGTCTTCTCATGCCCAACTCCATGTGGGAAGGCGATCTTCCAGAGGATGCTAGGGGGCCCTGGTGATAAGTGCCAGTGCCCCAGGGCCACACTGTGACAGCAAGGAGGCCCCTGAATGGGCACAACACAGACCACCCCCAGGCAATCCCTTCTCTCTCATATAAGGCTTCTGTGTAAGGTGTATCTGGGGAGCAGTGGGAAAGGTTTCTGCTGCAAAATCCAATTGGAAAACTAAGGCCCCAAAGATGGAACCTGAGCTATGCCTCAGGCTCTCAAAGATCATCCCAGGACCCTCAGAGGCTGAGGCTGAGATGGCCTCTGCCTCTGTACTAGGCTTCCCAACAGGACCCAGGCTGGAAAAAGAGAGGAAGGGAGAGAATGCAGGATGGCAGTGGGAATGGGACACAGTACCTGAATGGTGACATCATAGTTTCTGCCAAGGAGTGAAGTCTCACTGCTGGGCCCAAACACCAGCGGGCTGGACACCTTGATGACACACGTGCGGCCTGACTCAAAGACAGGCTCCAGCCCGTAGATGACCTTGGCCTGGGAGGCCTTCCGAAGGCTGTACCTATGTCCACCCCCTCGTAGATCCTCGCTCACCAGGCGCCCAAAGAGCTTGTCTCCCCAGCAGCCAGAGTCAGCCAGACCCTTAGCAAACACCATGGGAGTCATTTCAATCTCTTCTCCAACTGAAGGGAAAACAGGAAAAACGTGAAAAACAAGCTCCTGCCTCACAGATGTGGGGTCTATAGGACAGGAAAAGACTGGAATGGTCTTCCACCTGCCACCCGGTGTGCTCACTCTCTGTCCATTATTGCTCTTTGGTATATACCGTGGGTCCCCTACCAGACTGTGAGCTTCTGAGGGCATAAACTATATCTGATACACATCTGTCACGTAAGTGCTCAAGAGACCCCAGCACATATAGTAAGAACGTGGTTAGTGGTGTGGAAGGCAGGAATTTTCTGTGGAAGTGGCAATCTATAATAATAAAAGGGTGATATGCTAATTAGACCGGATGTTCTTCTGGAGGAAGCCAGGGCTATGAGGGAAGCCTGAGTCCCAGGTGCCAGAGGGAAGCCAGTGCCAGCAGCCAGGGGAAGGAAGGTCTACTCATACACGAATTTCATGCATCAGGCCTCTAGTCAATACAGAACCAGAATTACTTTGCTTTAGAATTAGGTGTTTTGATCAAATGAATAATTGATTCCATCTCAAGCAACATCTTAGACTCAAACAAAGTTTGCAGGACCAATCCAGTAGCAGGGTACTCCCCTCGTGCTCAGATTGTAACCATTAAATACCATTTTCCCACTAAAAGGAACCAGAGCTTCCTGAAGAAATGGTTGATTCCAGGCCTAGGGCAGAACGTCTATTGGATGGACCTGAATCATTTTGTCAGACCAGAAAAGAAAGAAGCTATTGAAAATGACTGAAGCCTGGCCAGCGTGGCTCAATGGTTCAGCATCGACCTATGAACCAGGAAGTCATGGTTCGATCCCCAGTCAAGGGCACATGCCCATGTTATGGGCTCAATCCTCACTGAGGGGCATCCATAATGTAGCCAATCAATGATTCTCTCTCATCATTGATATTTCTATCACTTCTCCCTTTCCCTTCCTCTCTGAAATCAATAAAAATATATGTCAAAAAAAAAAAGGAAAAGAAAACCACCTCCACATATAATTGTTTTTGGCAAGGCCACTTCATATGTGTGCAGTGTGTTTTCTTTTGCATCTTATCTGGACTCACATAAAATCTGATTTTTTTTTTAAATAAAACAATTGGAGGTCTGTCAAAAGGACAGAGGACTCAACCTTCTGAAGGGGCTTCCACTTGCCAAAATTACACAATCTTACCAACAAAAAAGAATAATTTCTACAATACATTAAACATCAAATATATCAAAAATCCCTATGTTCACAATTATAACTGAACCCTTCCCCCTGCACAAAACAGGCCTCCTTGGTGACCTTTGGAGGATGCTAGGGCACCAACTTAGGGTAACCAAATAACCATTTCTCCTTTACAAAAGAAAAACAATGAATGAAAAAGAAATGATAGAATCAAAACTCTCCATGTTGCAAACTCTAATGAAGTAATGGATTTAGACAATAATGAGTGACTATTAAAACCCCTAGAGCCGAAACCGGTTTGGCTCAATGGATAGAGCATCAGTCTGTGGACTGAAAGGTCCCAGGTTTGATTCCAGTCAAGGGCATGTACCTTGGTTGTGGGCACATCCCCAGTAGAGGGCGTGCAAGAGGCAGCTGATTGATGACTCTCATCAATGTTTCTAACTCTCTCTTTCCCTTCATCTCTGTAAAAAAATCAATAAAATATATTTTTTTAAAAACCACCCTAGATAACAACATGGATATATCAGATACAGTTTTTTAACTCTTTAAGGGGATCACGCAGAAAACACCTGAATGGACCCAGTTATCAATCTTAACATTATTTAAAGTAAAACAATCAGATGTTATGTGAGTCCAGATAAGATGCAAAAGAAAACGCACTGCACACATGTGAAGTGGCCTTGCCAAAACAATTTTATGTGACTCTGACCAAGTCTCTCAATCTTTTAGAGAAGCACATGGATGGGGAAACATGTTCAATGATTGTATAACCAACAAAATCTAGAATGTAAGAATTCTACACAAGCATGTGAGTTCAACAAGTAAATAACAAGGAAGGCCCAGCTAACAAGGCACAGTGGTTGAGCTTCAACCTATGAACCAGGGGTGACAGTTTGATTCTTGGTCAGGGCATATTACCCAGGTTATGAGCTCAATCTCTAGTGTGGGGCATGCAGGAGGCAGCCAATCAATGATTCTCTCTTTTCATTGCTGTTTCTGTCTCTCGTTTGCTCTCTGGAATCAGTAAAAATACTTAAATAAATAAATAAATAGCAAGGAGGAAAAACAAATGAGGGTGAAAGAACTTATATATCAGAGAGACTTATGAGATATGTCAGGTCAATGCAATGAGTGGTTTCTAAATCAAATAACCCAAAACTTGTGAAACAACCAGGAAAATAGGATTGGATATTTGTTGATATTAAAGAATAACTACAGGCATACCTCAGAGATACTACAAGTGTGACTCTAGACCATCACGATAAAGCAAGTATTGTAATAAAGGGAGTAATAATATTTTTGCTGGTAAAGGGTCTTGCCTTCAAATTGTAAAAAACACAACATCTTTGGAGCACAAGAAAGGAAGGTATGCCTCTATTGAGTTTTTAGGTGTGAGGTTAAATTTGATATTATATTTTATTTCATAACTCAATAAAAACCACTGACTAAATCAATGAGTGATTAAATGAGTGAATGAATGAAGAAATTAATGCTTTAATTGGCTAATGAAGCTCTAGGAATCTTTCCATTACCAGCTACCTTCACAGTATAATCCTTAGCATGTCTCCTGCAGGAGCAGCCAGACTATTCTTCTCATGTTTGGACCTTTAAAATGCTTATCAAATGTTGGGGTGTATCACAGTCACCAGGGCATGACTAGAAATGCAATTTTCCTAGGTCTTTCCCCAGAACGGGTGATTCAGGAGATCTGCAGCGGCACCTAAGAAACTGCATTTTCAGCAAGCTACCCATGTGAATCTAATGCACAGACCATTGTGAGAAATCCTAGAAAGGATACTGGGCAAGGTAAAATGTGTCCTGGAGGCCTGTCCTGCCCTTGGTCAAGCACTCTGACAAAGGCAAAGGGCACAAAGCTGAATTAACTCCTTGTGGAATGGGCCCCCTTAACCCGCTCTGCCCCCACCATCTTCTGAAATAGCCATCCTCTTCCATTCTCCTCCTCAAGCATCTCCTGAACTAGGAGGCAAAGAGTAGCTGTCTGTGAAGGCAAACAGCATTTGGAACAGATTCCAAGTCCTTGGAGAAGGTCCCCCTACAGATGGCAGGGCAGGGATGAAGACCACCCACTCCCCCAAGGAGCTCCGTACCTTCACCTTCTTCTCTGGAGATGAATCCTGACAACACTGTGTGGAGTAAAAGAAGAGAAAGCAGCTGTCCTCAGACTGGTCTGCCCAGGGAGAGCACCATCTCGGCAGATGACTGCTGCCCTCCCTCAGGAGCAAGGGCCAGGCAGAGACCCAGGGCACACTCACCCTCGGGGCTGAGGCAGAAGTCAGTAGAGGCCGAGCCATGCTCATTGTGGATGGTGCATCGGTACACGCCACAGTCCACGGGGGACGCCTGCACAATGGCCAAGGCCGCTGGCCCCTCGTCCCCCGCACTGCAAAGAGTGGAGACCCTTCCTGTGAGAGCCATCACCACGGCACAGCTAGGGCCAGAAGAAGACCCTGGGGCTCCTCAGACCCAGCTCTCAGGCTGCTGGGAGCCCTGGGACAGGCAACAGGGTACTGTGGTTAAGATCACACAAGTCTGGTTTGAGGTCCTGACACTCACTAATTGTGTGATTTGGGCAAGTGACTCAATACCTCTGAGCCTCTATTTTCCTCCTCTCTTCTATGAGAATGCTAGAATCTCCCTCATACAGTTATTGTGAGGGTTAAATGAGTGACAGACCTAAATGAGGACAATGCCCAACATTATGATTTTATGATTGCTATAATTAGGGAGCCACTCAGGGGAGCTAGCCTCCAGACAGCTTACCTCCTGCCCACTTCGCCCACTGGGTGCAGATCCTTGGCCCATGTCAAGACTGAGTCACTAAGAATGTTGAAAAACTGGCACCAGAGCTTCAGGCTCCCCGAGGCATCAGGAAACTGCTCCACTCGAATCTTTCGAATTACCTGTGGGGCTAGGAGCAGGGGACCAGGGAAGAGGACTGAGCTCCTTCCCTCCATCTTGTGTCCTCTAGCCCTGCCCCTGCTTCCCTGGGTATCCCTGCTGGAACAGGCTGAGAGAAAAAGGATTCAAGTCTCCACACAAGCCCACTTCTTCACAACCCCCCACTGCACCCCACCTGTATCTCTGAACATCTTCCTTGACCCCAAAAACATACATCCTAGCTAAAAAGAACCCACTATAAAACCCCTTTCACAAGCTAGGGAGAGCCTTCCAGCTGAGGATACAGACAACAGTCAAAAGAGAAACTTCTGGCCCTGGCCTGCGTAGCTCAGTAGAGAGAGCTTTGGCCAATGCACCAAAGAAAGTGTTGGCCGGTCAAGGGCACAAAGCTGAGTTGCAGGTTCTGCAGCCCCAGTTGGGGTTCGTATGGGAGGCAACCAATGGATGTGTCTCTCTCTTACATCGATGTCGGCCTCCCTCTCCTTCTCTAAATCTCTTTTCCTCCTTCTTTCCCTCCCTTCCACTCACTCTAAAAAGCAATGGGAAAAAATATCCTCGGGTGAGGATTAAAAAAAAAAAGAAGAAACTTCCATTTGCATTCCAGGCTCCTAACTCTAGGAACCTTCATTTGAACCCTGTCCCTACCACTCTATACTCATGGGACAAGTCTGGAAAAAGGGGATTATGGTGATGATGACAGAGGTAGGTTGCCATGGATGATAATCTCTGTGCTAAATACTTGATTTATTCTATTTAACCCCTTGCAATGTTACAAAGTTGCTACTATTATCTCCAAGTGGCAAAGCCAGGAGGAGAGAAGCAGGCCTTCCTGATTGCAAAACTTGTGGGATTATGATGCAAGAATATCTTTAGGCAGTCTCTGGATATCCCTAGCAGGCTTGTGCCACTCCAGCAGCTGCAGCAATGTCCTTGGCTGGGCAGCCCTCTCGATGGAGCCACATCCCAGTCCCCACCATTGCTCACCTTTTAGCAGGTCCTTGGTTTTCCTCGGCTTGCCTGGGGTTTCCTGCTTGTCTTCATCTAGGGTCAGCTCTGCATCCGGCCCGCTGGGCTTGGGGTTGGAGCCCAGGTCTGCTGCCTGCTCCTCCTCTGCCCGTGGCACCTCCAGCAGGCCTGCCTTTCGACCCTGGGTAGGAGAGCGCTTCTCCCGCCCTAGAGTCCCTGGAGACCCAGGTGAAAGGCCCTTTCTGGGTCCCCGGGGGGAAACTGTAGGGCTCTCCCTCTCTTCAGGCTTGGCTGTCTCCCCATCCCCTGCTGCTCTGGCCTTTGGGAGAAACCGCTTCCTCCGGGCCCCCAGAGCCAGTTCCTCAGGGGTGGCTGCAGGGAGACCTGCTGGTGCCTCCTGTGGGAACTGCTCCTCGCGGGAGGGTTCTTGGGCTCTGCTCTCTGCTGAGAGGCGTTCCTGACTAGAGGCTGCCTGCCCACCTGCCTCCCTCAGCAGATCCTCCACTCTGCTCTCCTGAGAGGTTCCCAGGAGATCAGGCTTCTCAAGGGGAACCTCTCCCTCACCCTTACTGGATTTTTCTGAGGTCAGCGCAGGGTCCTCCCTCTCGCCTACCACGATGGCAGGCACAGTGAGAGGGCTGGAGCCAGGGCTCCGGGCAGCAGCCAGGGCCTGCTGGCCAGCCTGCACCTCACGGTCCAGGAGGCCAGTGATGCGGCGGGAGGTACAGGGGCTGAGCAGTAGCGTCTGTGCACTCTGCACCAAATGATCATTTTCCACACGCTCCAGGATGCGCCGTGATGTCTGCGGACTCAGACCAGCCACTTCCAGAGTGGGGGCCAGCGTGGGTGAGGGTGCCAAACCCCTGGGGGCAGCTCCTTCCTGGGACTTTGTGCCCCCTCCACTTGTCTCTGTGCTGGATAGCTTTAGCAGGAGAAGCAAGTAATTCTTCAAGGAATCTATAAGGCCAGGGTCACAGCTCTGGGTGCCTGTGGGCCTCCCTTCCACATCTGACATTTTGGCACAGGCTCCCTCATTGCTGGCTGCTATGGTTTCTGTTGGGTGATTCTGGGTGGGAGTCCTACGCCCCAGATGCACTGAGGATACAGAATTCAGCAAGGCCTGGTCCCCAGAGGGCAAGAAGGCAGCTGCACTCGTATGCTGAGAAGTGGGGGTACTGGGCAGCCTCTGCTGTGAGCTGTCGGTCAGGCCAGTGCCAGCAGGAGAAGGCACGTTTGGGCTCAGGCCTGCGGAAGTAGAGCCTCCCAGATCCACAGACAGCACTTCCCCCAGCTGCTCCTCCTTGGGGCACTGGAACAGGCTATCCTCTGGCTTATCCTTGACTGGGCCTGACCACTCTGGCCCCCAACATCTCCCTCCTCCCATCTGCTCCAAGCTACCCTCAGGAAGGTGCTGTGCTGGGAGCCTGAGGCCCCCTGACAGGGAACCAAGCACCATTTCCTCTTGGTTACCAGAGGCTGTTTCTGCTGCCTCCCCAGATTTGAGCCTGAAGCCAGGTTTTTCTGAGACAGAGGACCTTTCTGGGATCTGCTCAAAGCATGCAATAGTCTGAGAACTGGGACCCTCTGAAAGTGAGAGTTCAGGGGCTCTGGACTGTGGGCTGAGGTTGGTCACTGACTTCTCTGACTGAACTTTAATGGCTATGGGTACACTCCCTTCTGACTGTGTCCCCCTGCCTTCCTGTGTCTTCTCACCTGCCTGTGTCTTTCTATCTTCCTGTATCCTTTCCACCTGTGTCCCTGTCCTTCCCTGTACTACCAGATCCTTCTGGACACTCCTGTCTGACTCTGTCCTCTCACTTTCTTGTGCCACAATGTCCATCTGTGTCTTCCTGTCTGCCTGTGTCTTCCCGTCCACCTGCATCTTCCCATCCGCCTCTGTATTCTTCATGCCTCCATGTCTCCAGTCAGCATATGTTTTACTCTCCTGAGTTTCTGTATCCATGGGCTCAATGACGCCCTGACTTCTGGGGATGCTGCCACCAGCAGGAGTTATACCAGTGCTGCTGCTGGCTGATACAGGAGCCATGGTTTCCTGGGACTCTGGGACCTGAGAATACATGTACAAAATTAAGAACTTAACTCATGGCCTCAGGATCTCCAATTTGGCATCCTAGCCTCCTCTGACCTTATCCAAACTGCCTTGATGGGAATCCTGCAACCTGGTTTCTGGGGCCCACAGGGGTTGGGAGGCAAAGGCTATATGACAAGTACCAAAACTGCCCACCCAGAATCTAGACCAGGGAATCTCCAGCATCCAGGTCCAGCCTGGCCCTTTCCCTTCTCCCTGAAGAAATCCTGCCTTTCCTGAAAGACCCTGCTCATATGTATCCCACCCACCCCTGGTATTTGGAGAGGAATTGTCCCTCAGAGCTTCGGAGCAATCCTTCTGTCCCTCATTGCCCTGGATTGATTATGGGTGAAGAGAGGATATCACCTCACTCTTCACAACAATATATGATAGTTTTGTGATAATCTTTTCGATGTGAAAACACTGATGGTCTGATTTGTCCATTATCAGATAGTAAGTGGCAGAGTTTAGTTTAGAAGCCAGGTGTGTCTAGCTCCAAATCCCATGTTCTTTGCTGTTATACTATAATGCCAGCCATTTAAATTCTAATTAAAGGACTTATTATTTAAACATAAACATAGTAGTATAAGATAGTAATCTGCCTCTTTCCTCCTGGATGTCATCAAAACCAACAAAGTAAACAAGAAAACACACAAACTCTACTGTTATGAAACAGGAGGCAAATAAAATTTAGTCTAAAAAAAAAATGGACCAGGGTTGTCAAAAGCAGACAGATTCAACACCGGGGGGCTGAACTGGGCAAAAGCTGTATGGAGAAAATAATCAGTGAAACAGCTCAGCAGGTGAATAGTGACACCGTTCAGCAGGTCTCAGAATGTGGCAGCAAAACAGTTATTGTACATAAAGAACTCATCCTAGGGTAATAAGCCCCCAAAACTCCACCTACAAGAGCTATAGGATCCTGGAGTGCTGGGTGGAAATCAAGCAGAAGACCTATAAGGGAGGTATCCAATTAAACAGAAAAAGGGAAGTGGCAGCAGATCTCAAAAAACACCATCAAAAGTACACTACTGACAAAACTGGTTTGGCTCAGTGGATAGAGCATCGGCCTGGGGACTGAAAGGTTCCAGGTTCGATTCCAGTCAAGGGTATGTATCTTGGTTGCGGGCACATCCCCAGTAGGGAGCGTGCAGGAGGTAGCTGATCGATGTCTCTCTCATTGATGTTTCTGACTCTCTATCCCTCTCCCTTCCTCTCTGTAAAAAATCAATAAAAATATATTTAAAAAAAAAAAGTACACTACTGGCCCAGCTGGTGTGGTTTAGTGGTTGAACGTTGGCATATGAACCAGGAGGTCACAGTTCATCTCCTGGTCAGGGCACATGCCTGGGTTGTGGAAGGTGGCCAATTAGTGATTCTCTCTCATCATTGATTCTCTCTCCCTTCCTTTCTGAAAGCAATATAAATAAAAATAAAAATTTTAAAAGTACACTACTGAAGAATCCTCCTGAAAATTGCTAAGACAATTGTTTTTGAACATACAAGGAGTTAAGGAATATTGTTCCCTTGTGCCCTGCTTGAGGAAACTTCTAGAGAACAAACTTCAGTCAACTAAAAGTGACTAGAGAAACCACAGCCAAAGAATGGACAATAAGCATTAAATATAACTGTAGAACCAAGACTAAAATCATAGGAGCTTGGAGTGGCAGATCATAATGTCAATGTTTTATGCCCTGAGAATACAGAAACTATTTAACTAGCACAAAAAGGGATGGGAGAAGGTGACAAGTGGACTAAATGTCTGACATATACAAGCCAGGAACCAAAGACATAACTCAAAGCTGAAAAGCCAGGTAATACAGAAATAGAAGATATTTAACTAGTACAAAGAAAATCACTTAGAAATAAAAATTTAGACTAATAGGAGATGAAAAATAAAAGGAAAATGGTGGGAAGAAAGTGCAAACTATCCTTGCCCACTATAAGAAATTTAAAAAGACACTGACAGAAAAGATAAAGTAATTAATGATAGATATAAATTTTAAGTTACAGCGTTGGCCAGTGTTCTCAGTGGTTATAGTATCAGCCCAAGAACCAAAGGATTGTAGGTTTGATTCCCCATCAAGGGCATGTATCTGGGTTGTAGGTTGGATCCTGGGACCCAGTCAGGGCGTGTGCAGGAGGCATCCAGTCAATGTGTCTCTCTTACAGTGATGTTTTTCTCTCTTTCCACCTCTCTCCACCCATCCCTTCTCCTAAAAAAAATAATGTAAAAAATATCCTTGGGTGTGGATTAACAACAAAATTTTAATTATAAATTACTATACACTAACACTTCTAAGAATGAGAAGAACCACATACACATAAAAAAAACACAAAGCAAACAGATCATATAATGATTTTTTAAATATATAATGAAAATATAAATTAATTAGGAAATGTACAGTTACTTTACTGAATATAGAATTTTGAATGAATGATATGAGTAGAGAAAAATAGAAGGGTTTGGTAAATATCAGGAGCTGTCAAATATTAAGTCTGACTGAGCAAAGAATTTTAATAAAAACACTCCTCCAACTTCTCTTATAATCAGTAAGGTATTAACAGACAAAAATATCTTGGAGCCAACAAACAGTAAGTAGTAATATATTAGAAACTTCTTTTAATTTCTGATATTCTAGGATTAGGACATATTAATATGGACATGAAATCTATAATTTACAAAGAAAATTCTGACTTTGCACACAAGGCTCATGAAAAGAAAAGTTTTGGCTAAAGCTATCTTCACTTCTCTCACCTCAGTTGATCAGTCCCTGAGTGCAACTGAACCCACTTCCTCAGTTTCTCAATGTCTGTTCCCTCTCTGTCTCCACTGCCAATATTCTTTGCAGCGCAGTTTACAATAGGCAAAGATTAGAAATTACCTAGAGTCCATCAACACAGGACTGATCCAATGAATTATGGTACAACCCCTTTCCAAATAAATAAAATAAACATACAAATAAAAAAGAAGCAAAGTTCAGCCCAGCCAGCATGACTCAGTGATTGAGCATCTACCTAGGAACTAGGAGGCTATGGTTCAATTCCGTCAGGGCACAAGCCAGGGTTGTGAGCTTGATCCCCAGTAGGGGGTGTGCAGGAGGCAGCCAATCAATGATTCTCCTTATTAATGTTTCTCTTCTCCCCCCCTCCTAGCCCCCCGTTCCTTCCTCTCTGAAATCAATTTTAAAAAAAAATTTAAAGCAAAGTATGAGCTAGAAAGTATCATATACATCTTTATGTGGAAAATACACAGATATGTAACTGCACAGAAAACAGCTCTGGATTGATGCTCAAGATATCAGTAATGGAGACTGACTTCAGGAAGAGGAACTAGGTGGTGGGGATAGGGAAGGAGGGAAGATTTAATATTCTCTAATACCTTTTAAACTTTTTGAGTTTTATACCACATGCATGACACATACTCAATGAAATTAAATTAAAATTAAAATAAATAAGTAAATGAACCTTTCTATGATCATCGAAGCCTTTCCATCAGCAAGGATCTCAGCAGGTCTATCTCTCCAAGTTCATCTCCTGGGTCCCTCCACCCAAAACTAACTTACTGTACCAACTATAGTAAGTTGGTGCTATATTATAACCACTTTGGTTTTTCCTTTACTGACAATCTCACCCTTTTCCTTGCTCACCTGGAGGACTTCTTCATTCCTTGAAAATCTCATTCAAGTTTTCTTCTTCTCTGAAGACTTATGAGTTCACTCCTCTACTCCCATTCCAACTCCCCAACCCCCACAAAATTAATGGCTTCCTACCCCATGTACCTATGGCAAATGTACTTGGTTGTGTTCAGAATGCAAGTCCCTTTCAGCCTCTGAGGTTGTAATTGCAATGCATGTTCTGTTTTCAAAGCCTCTGCTGTGCTGTCCTCTCTGTGTGCCATCCAGTGGCCAGTCTGGGATTTGAATGATGGTCTCTTAGTTCCAGTCTCAAATTTTTTTTTAATTTAAAAAGTTTTATTTTTATATTTTTATTTTATTTTAATCTTTATTGTTTAGATTATTACAATTGTTTCTCTTTATTACCCCTCCACCTGGTTCCCACCCCACGCTCTGCACCCCCACTGTCCTCATCCATAGGTGTACGATTTTTGTTCAATCTCTTCCCACACTCCCCACATTCCTTGCCCCCTGAGAATTGTCAGTCCATTCCCTTTCTATGCCCCTGATTCTATTATATTCAACAGTTGATTCTGTTTATCAGATTTTCAATTCACTTTATTTTTAGATTCACTTGTTGATAGATATGTATTTGTTGTTCATAATTTTTATCCTTACCTTTTTCTTCTTCTTCCTCTTCTTAAAGAGTACCTTTCAACATTTCATATAATACTGGTTTGGTGTTGATGAACTCCTTTAGCTTTTTCTTATCTGTGAAGCTCTTTATCTGCCCTTCAATTCTGAATAACTTTGCTGTGTAGAGTAATCTTGGTTGTAGGTTCCTGCTATTCATCACTTTGAATATTTCTTGCCACTCCCATCTGGCCTGCATAGTTTCTGTTGAGAAATCAGCCTACAGTAGTATGGGTGCTCCCTTATAGGTAACTGTTTTTGTCTTGCTGCTTTTAATATTCTCTATCTTTTGCTTTTCATATTCTCTGTCTTTTAATTATGATGTGTCTTGGTGTGGTCCTCTTTGGATTCCTTTTGTTTGGAGTTCTCTGCACTTCCTGGACTTATAAGTCTATTTCTTTCACCAGATAGGGGAAGTTTTCTGTCATTATTTCTTCAAATAGGTTTTCAGTATCTTGCTCTCTCTCTTCTTCTGGCACCCTCATAATTCTGATGTTGGTATGCTTGAGGTTGTCCCAGAGGCTCCTTATACTATCTTCATATTTTTGGATTTTTTTTTCTTTTTGCTTTTCCGGTTGAGTGTTTTTTGCTTTTTTGTATTTCAAATCTTTGACTTGATTCTTGCAGTCCTCTAGTTTGCTGTTAGATCTCTGTATAATATTCTTTATTTCAATCAGTGTATGTTTAATTTCTAGTTGGTCCTTTTTCATATCCTCAAGGGTCTCCCTAAATTTATTGGCAGTTTCTAGAAAATTCTTGAAAAATCGTGGTTTTTGAACTCTATATCCAGTTTTTTGTTTTCCTCTCATTTGTGATTTTTTTCTTTGTCTCCGCATTTTCACTGCTTCCCTGAGTTGATAGAATGGCTTTGTGTGTTAGGTGTCTTACAGGGCCCAGTGGCTCAGCCTCCCCAGTTACCTGAGGTGGACACTCTTGGTGCCCCCCCTTGTGGGCTGTGTGCACAGTTTTGTTGTAGTTAAGTCTTGATTGTTGTTGATATCACTGGGAGGAATTAACCTCCAGGCCAATTGGCTGTGAGGATCAGTGTGTTTATGCTGGGAGAACTTCTGTGCTGGAGACACCCTTATAGGAGAAAACTTGCAAAAGCCTCTGTGCTCAGCTTGAAAGGGGCGGAGTCTCAGGTCGGAGCAGACAGCATTGGTTTCTTGTCAGCACAACCCTATGAGGCCCCTGTGTCTCAGTGTCCTGTGGTAATCGCTATGACCACCTCTGAGAGAAAGCTGCACTCAAGTTCCGCCCGCTGCCAGACAGTTCACTTTCTCCCCGAATGAGTCTAGGCCCCCAGAGTCTTGCCCAGAACTAAAGTTCAGTGCAGTCAGGAGCTTTTGTCTCCCTCCCGCTTGAGAAAGCCAGCTGCACACTCCTCTGCGTGTGTGTCTCAGTACCTCTGCCTCCTGCAGGTCTTCTGAGTCTCAGTGGTTCTGGATGATGTCCACTTTGTCTTTTACTTGTAGTTTTGAAATTGTTGTGCGAGGCAGCAGTTTAGCTGTTTACCTATCCCACAATCTTGGTTTCTCCCCAGTCTCAACATTTTTGATATGCTGTTTGGAACCAGATCCATGCGTGAACAACTTGGGAATAAGTCCAGAACTTTATAAACAGCTTATAAAGTCACTTTCCCAAACTTCCCCTCTCCAGGATCTCCCTTGTACTTTCTGGGTCCTTCTGGTCATATAACAGGGTCTTCATTTACCCCTTTCTGTCACGTACTTTCTTTCTTTTTTTTTTTTAAATATTTTTAAATATATTTTATTGAGTTTTTACAGAGAGGAAGGGAGAGGGATAGACAGAAACATTGATGAGAGAGAGACACCGATCAGCTGCCTGCTGCACACCCCCCACTGGAGATGTGCCTGCAACCAAGGTACATGCCCTTGACCGGAATTGAACCTGGGACCTTTCAGTCCACAGGCTGACGCTCTATCCACTGAGACAAACCGGTCCTGGCTGTCACGTACTTTCTTACATGAGCCTGATTCCTGGGCCAAGGAAGAGACCCATAAGTAAAAACAAACAAAAAACAAAAACAGGTTCATCCCAGAGCTCTTGGGACCAGAGCTCCTCTGAAGAAGGGGAAATATTGCCTCTCTTAAAACTTAGATACCTATGGCCTCTGCTGTCACTACTACCACTACCAGGATATCCCTTTCCTAGTCCTCAAGCCTGATCTAGAGCAGCCATTGCCAAGCCGTGGTCGGTGGACCCCGGGTGGTCTGTGAGATCCGAAAGGTTGGCGACCACTGGTTTAAGGAAACCTTTGGAGCAGCGGTTGCCAACTAGTGGCCCACAGACTACTGGTGCTTACTTCTGAAATTTTAATTACATTAAGACCAGGCAAGAAAATACTAGATTAAAAAAAAAAACGGAGGAGAATCCAAGATGGCGGCATAGGTAAACACCTACACTGCTGCCTCGCACAACAATTTCAAAACTACAACTAAAAGACAGAACGGACATCATCCAGAACCACAGGAAAGCGGGCTGAGTGGAAGTTCTACAACTAGAGGGAAAGAGAGGGGCTCATGGAGACCCAGAGGAGCTGCAAAAAGCTGAGGTACGGAGACGCATGCGCTGAGAGAGCGGGTGCCGGAGAACCTGGCTGGCTTTCTCTGGCGGGAGGGAAACGGACACTCCCAACGGCATTGAACCCCTTATCCTACAACACTAAACCCCAGATCCAGCCGAAACTCATACGGGGGGAGTTTGGACTGTGAAAAGGGAGAAGTGCACGGAAATTTAGGGGAGTCGCAAAGGATCGGAGGTCTGGTCGCACACGGCACCACGCGGAGGACAGATTGCTGATTGTGCCGCTGGCTTTCGCGAGTGGGCGGGAGACAGACCCTCCCAACTGCGCCACTTCTGACTCCACTAAGCCCCTGTTTCGGGCGAAACCCTGGAGACCTAGACTCCTGTGGTCCTGGTGCGCAGGGGAACCAGAAAGGCAGCGGTTAGAGGCACTGCGGGCGCGCACAAGGACCGCTCCAGCCTTTACCCAGTCACGTGAGACTCAGGGGCCGTGGAGGGCGGGGCCGACTGGAAGGCAAGGCGGTCCCTTAAGCCCTGAGACTCCACCCCTCCCAAGCTCAACAGAGGCTTCTGCGGCTGAATCCAGCACAGAAGTTTCCCCGGCATAGTGAAAATGCCGAGACAAGGGAAGGGATTACAAGCAAAAGAAATGGAGGAAAAAAAACGACTGGATATAGAGTTCAAAACCACGCTTATAAGGTTTTTCAAGAATATGCTAGAAAAGATGGATAAATTTAGTGAGACCCAAGAGGAGATGAAAAAGGACCAACTAGAAATTAAACATGACTGAAATAAAAACTATTATACAGAGTCCTAACAGCAGACTAGAGAAAGGCAAGGATCAAGTCAAAAATTTGAAATATAAAGAAGCAGAAAACATTCAACTGGAAAAGCAAGAAGAGAAAAGAATCCAAAAATGTGAACATAATGTAAGGAGCCTCTGGGACAGCTTTAAGCGTACCAACATCAGAATTGTGGGGGTGCCAAAAGAAAAGAGAGAGCAAGATACTGAAAACCTATTTAAGGAAATAATGACTGAAAACTTCCCACATCTGGTAAAAGAAATAGACTTACAAGTCCAGGAAGCACACAGAACCCCAAATAAAAGGAATCCAAAGAGGACTACACCAAGACACATCATAATTAAAATACCAAGAGCAAAAGACAAAGAGAGAATATTAAAAGCAGCAAGAGAAAAGCAGTTCATTACCTACAAGGGAGCACCCATACGACTGTCAGCTGATTTCTCAACAGAAACGATGCAGGCCAGACGGGAGTGGCAAGAAATATTCAACGTGATGAATAGCAAGAACCTACAACCAAGAATACTCTATCCAGCAAAGCTATCATTCAGAATTGAAGGGCAGATAAAGACCTTCACAGAGAAGAAAAAACTAAAGGAGTTCAACTCCAAACCAGTATTATATGAAATGCTGAAAGGTACTCTTTTAGAAGAGGAAGAAGAAAAATGTAAAAGACAAAAAATTATGAACAACAAATACACATCTATCAACAAGTGAATCTAAAAATTAAGTGAATTAAAAATTTGATCAACAGAATAAACTGGTGAATATAATAGAATCAGGAGCACAGAAAGGGAGTAGACTGATAATTCTCAGGAGGACAAAAATCATAAAGCATCAAACAGACTGTGAAATTACAGCAGAAAGATTAAAGTTAGGTGAGGTAGATAAGTTATCAATCAAAGGACTTGTATGCATGCATATAAGCATAACCAATGATCACAGACACTGGGGGGTCGGGCTATGCCTGGGAGGGAGGGGGGGCAATGGGGAGATATGTATAAAAAATTAATTTAAAAAAAAAACGTTAAGCAATGCTCTATCTATCATACATGTAGATAAGCACTGCTCTATCTATCATACATGTAGCAACAGTTGCCAACTAGTGGCCCGCGGATTACTGGTGCTTAACTTCTGAATTTTGAATTACATTAAGACCAGGCCAGGAAATACTAGATTAAAAAAAAAAAAGTTAAGCACTGCTCTATCTATCATCATGTATCATGCTAGAGCACTAAAAAGCAGCCTTTGAGAACACTAATGGCCAGTTCCCATTCATCAAATACCTGTAGGCAAGGTTCCTTCTGCCCAGAGAGAGAGCTGTCTGAGCAGCATGTGCTGGGGTGGAGGGAGGGTCTCTGGACAGTCTTAACAACTCAAGAGGCCTCTTTCTGTTATCTGCTCCTCATCCATATCCAAGATGGAAGCATAACTTGAGTTGCCAGAGATAACTCTTATTTTCAGGAAAAGAAGTCAAGACAGACTGCAGTAGGAAGGAGCGGTGGCATCATATTCCAGAAGCAGAGACCCTTAAAGTACTTAACCCTAGCAAGAGACATGCTGGATCTATATGAAGTAGACAACAGAGCTTTAAAAGATATAAGAAGGTTTGAATTAAGTGAATTAAAAATTTGATCAACAGAATTGAAATAAATACCATGCCCCCAAATGAGAAAGATAAATATTAAGATATAGATTTTTTTTTCCAAATTAATTATTATATTTAATGCAATCCCAATCAAAATGCCAATGGTATAGAGACAGAAAGCAGATAAATTGGTGACTGTGTCTGGAAGTGGGAACAAGGATTAACAGCAAAAAAGAAGAGGGATCTTTTTATAATATGGAAATGTTCTAAAACTGGATTGTGGCAATGGCTGCACAACTGCGAACTGTATACACTGAATTATATACTTTGAAGAGGTAAATGCTATGGTATATAAATTATACCTCAATGAAACTGTTTAAAAATATATTACTTAACAAGTTTTACTAAGAGACCATCCAAATACAAATCTGACGTTAGTTTTCCAGGAAAGTACTTAATAGGTTTTTGACCTTGTTCAAAATAACTCATCACTTTTTTTTCCTTTTTATAGACTTACTTTTCTTAGAGCAAGTCATCATTTAAAAAAATATATGTTGTTTTAAAATGGTGAACATAAAGATACAAGGTAAAAACAAACAAAAATGATATATGGGAGTTTGGACAATTTCAAACAATGATTCTAAAGTTTTTCTAGAGGAATAAACAATAGAAAAGAGCTAAGGAAAAAATTTTTGAACAGTATAAGCGGATTGCTCTGCCAGAAATTGAAAATATAATAATTAAAACAATATCATTCTGTTGTAAGAATCAACAAACAGAATGGATTATGACAGATGTGTATATATAGGCTTTAGTGTTTATAAAATTATACAAAGAAAAGATTACAAGCTAATAGGTAAGAGTTGAATATTAACAAATGATAATTGGGGAAATTACCCACTTAACCAAAAATTGATCTAGAGACTGATGCTTTACTATACACGCAAATCAATTCCAGATTAATTTAAAAATCAAATGAAGTAATTCAAGCAATAACATTTTTCTTAATAAAGATTAATATTTAACTAACTTTCACATAGGGGAGGAAAGCATAAACACTATAGAGGAAATTATTAAAATATGCATACTGTATTGTATACAACCATTAAAATGAAGTTTTTTCAACTAATTTTTAGGAACCATGAAAATGCTCATGAAATAATGAGAAGTAGAGTGCCATGTCCAGAATAACTGCACAAATTATATTTAAAAACTAATAAAATATATATGCAAAAAGACTGGTAGATATACCAAGATATATCTATATGGTAGAATTATAGGTGAATTTTTAGGGCTTCGCCCCATATTTTCTACTATGGCCATGTGTTTCTTTCATAATCCAAAAAATAATGTGTTTTTTAAAAAGATTTGGTATTGTGAAAATATGAAAAACCAGTCAAATTCAGCCACTAAAAAAGCAACAGCTTCAAAATATACACAGATGTTAAATGCATTTTTCACATTTTTTTTTAAGAATAAAAAACTAAAAGCCACGCACACTTTTTGCAGGAACAGCAGAACCACTGCAGCCAGGAGGACCCTGCCAGGATCCTGGCTATGATGCTGCCCACCCCTGTGGATGGAGGAGCCAGATTCACTCCCAGACCTGGCTGCCAGCCTGGTCACTTCCCAGATGAAATCCCTAGGGCCCCAGGAGGGCCATCCTTACAGGAAAGCCCTGCTGTCCAGCCTGTGGGCGGTCAAGTACATGAGGCAGCCCATCTGGGCCATTGGAACTCAGCAAACCAGCTGCTAAAATCTCCTGAGACCAAGCATGAGGGTCATAAACACATTCTAAACAGACTTGTTTGAGGTTCACTGCACTCCAGCGCCCTCTGAACAACTGTCCACACAGACTAACCTCAGCATTCACTGAAATAAAACCATTCCTCTTCACCCTTGAAACTGATCTCTCCCTCCTTCCCCCATAAAAGTTCTCTCCATGGGAAAGCAGTCCCTTGCTGCTTTTCATGAAGCACCCCTTCCCCCTTGCCCTCCCGAGGTGCTGTAGCAGCTTGTCCTTCACATGATTCCTTCTCAGTTTCAAGAAGACATCTGTCCTCTGCCCAACCCCTGTAAGCACTGCTTCCAGATGTTCCTCCTGTTTCCTGGGGCCCAGGCTCTGTTCCCTCAATCCCAAGCAAGTCTTATCTTAGTTCCCACCAAAATGCTGTTTCCACTTAAGGTTGCCAGATTTAGCAAAAAGAAACACAAGATACCAGGTTAAATTTGTATTTCACATAAACTACCAAAAATTTCTCAGTATAAGTGTATCCCATATCTCTTATCCACACTACCCCTACTCTTGAAACACTTTATTTTCCTGCCACTCATAAGAAATACTGCCTTCTTTCTGCCTCACTATAAAACAGTCTTCCTAAACTCCTGTGAAATACTGCCTGCCTTCTGTCCCCTGAAACATGAAGCAGTGACCACACAAGACAAACTCCCTTCTGTCCATCTTCTCAAACCCAGCCATCCAACCTTCTCTCCCCACCCTCATCAAACTCCTTAATGTTGTCCCAATCCCATCAAGTGCCTTAATGTTGTCATTCATCTGCCAATCTCCACACAAAACATCACCTTTTCTCTGTTGGCTACTTGATCCTCAGAAAATGATGACACTCCTATTCCCAGGTAAAATAGTCTACCTCTGACTTCCACCAGAGTACATCTTATACCTTCTGCCATTGACTTAGTTTTTAATATGTACCAATCCCTGTGCTAAGCACTCTAATTCTTGCAACAGCCCTATGAAGTAGGTTTTGTTATTATGATGATGTTACAGCTTGCCCAAGATCACACAATGTTAAGGTCAAATTTGTACACAGATAAAAACCCACATTAAACCAGAATTTCCTGGACACCTGATACTTTTTAAATCTTCTAATGAGCATCCAGGTCAAGACTCCACTGCATACTACACCACACTCCTGCTCCTGTCACCCCCAGGAA
>JAAGEH010000036.1:1342803-1365181 GCA_011751065.1 Lasiurus cinereus | reverse complement strand
TCTTGGCTGTGAACTCCTACACTGTCAGAGAGGGTCACAGACAAGCTTGAGTTGCCCACATGCCTGGCATCTGGAGGCTGGCTGGGGCAAGGGCCCCTGCTCCATGCTGGCACTCCAACCTTACCCCACCCCACCCCTTCTATAAATATCCCACTGCTCACTGGCTGCTGAGCTGTTGTAGCAAGAGTTTCCATGAAGTCAGCTTCCCAGAGCGACCCCCAGGCACCCAGCACCCACACTTACCTCTCCTGGAGTCCTACATCCTGCTTGCCCCTGCAAGGGACTATCCCTTGTGCTGTGTCTCCGCCGGGCAGGAGGTGTAGGCACCTGGGCAGAAGCCTGAGGTGGAGCCTTTCCTAAGCTCTGGGCTCCGGGTTCTGGAACTTGATTCAGGGAAGAATCAGGCTTGCTGTTGGTGGTGAGCTCTCCTTTGGGCGTTGGAGGGGCAAATCTCTTCCTGTTGAAAGTTCTTGTTGGCTGGGGGGCTGAAGGTATGGGCTGGCCAGGAGCAGGAGGCCCCTTCTCACTTTTTTCCTCACTGGGCACCTTACCTGAGGGCATCTCTCTAGATTCCCTGCCACTTTTGTGGCACCCTTCTTCCCCCTGAGGCCTGACTGCCTGGGTGCTCTCCAGATACATGTCCTTCAGGGAGAAATATACTTCCTGGTCTGGGCCTGGGACATTCTGGGCCTGGTCTGGAGAACCCATGGCAGGGGCTGGCTTCCTGATGCTTTCTACTCCTGTGGAACCAGGCCCCCGTGCAGCCCTGCCTCTGGACCAGGTCTGGATTTGCTCTGCATCCAAGGGCCCCTGTTTCCCACAGGTATCAGGCTTGTCTGAACTAGGGATGCAGTTTTCAGAATGGTGACCTAGAGCTGCCTTCTCTAACTCTGGTTTCCGCGGGCCTGGCTTAGGTTCTTCATCTTTCTTTTTCTTCTTGGCCCCAGACTCCTTTTGGGGAGCTCTCTGAGGCCCCAGCTCCATGGCCTCACAGATGTATGTCAATAGGCCATGATCCCCGTCCTCCCCATACTCAGGGACAGCATCTCCATTGGTAGTCACCTCTCTGGGGGCAAAACTGTTGATCAGACTCAAACCTGGGTGCTGACCAGGTTCAGTCTCCCCCTCCTGCCAAGCTGCTGAGGTCCTGTCCTCAGCCTCCCTGGTGGGGGCTGAGGGGACTGGCATCTCAGCCCCACTCAGCCGCCGCTTTCGCTGGAAGCGGTCGGGGCTGAGCTTGCGTAGAGTATCGGCCTCTCCCACCACCTCCTTCCCGCGCTTCCAGCTCTGCTCAATCTCACGCATCTTTGCCTCAGCCTTGCACTTCAGCTTGGCGAACCAGCGCTGGTGGATCTTGTACTCAGTCATAGTGCCCACCTCCAGAACCCCCGAACAGGACACGATGCCCTTGGTGTTCCGGGCAGAGGCCTGATAGATGGCAGCATCTTCTTCTTGACACCTGGAGGCAGGAACATTAGATGCCAACTCTTCCCTCCAAGATGTGAGAGGACCCCACTCCCTACAGCCAGAGCTTCTCCGGATTGAGCAAGCTACCCCAGTCCCTAAAAGTCCTGCTCAGAGTGCCACGCCCATCATTCTTCAGTATAGTTGAGGAAACTAAGGCCAGCAAGAGAATGGAAGCTGATCAAGATCATGCTGTTCCAGGGGGGATTAGACTTGGGGCACAGAAGAGTTCCCTTCAGAAGCAGGTGACCCACACAGCCCCTTGTGAAGGATGACACAGGAGCTTTTTTTGGCCGCAGACCTCATGGAAAATGTTTCCATGGGTCAGGACCTCCTCTTGTTGCACTCAGCTCTTTGGCTGTCACAAATACTCCCACCCTGGCCTTAGGAGATTCCAGACACTGGCAGGCAGACACAGTTCACCAGGTGGTTCAACTCAACAACATAACCCCAGCCTCCAGGCTGACAACCTGCCTGGACATCTTCATCCAGCTGACTCTATTGCTGAGGGCAGGCTTGGGCCACAGAACCCTCAGCAGAGTTAGAGCAAGCCCTGTTCCCTTACCTGTAGAGCTGCAGCGTGTGGCGTTTGCCCTGTTGCATGATCTCATATTTTGGCAAGCCACAGAAGCGGTCCAGCTCTGTGTCATCCTTGTACCAAGTCACCTCTGGCTCTGGGTATCCTAAGAAGGAAACAGGAGACTGGGCTGCAGGAAGACCAATTTCAAAAGAGTGAGATGAGAGAACAAGATGTCATGGCTCCCCCAAACCACCTGAAGAGACTGGACTGGCACACTTGCCCTCAGCTTGCTGGCAGAACAGGGCTATCATATGGTTCAGTTTATTTTTAGAATCTAGGCCCTGTTGAAGATGAAAACTGCTCCTCTTCAGCATCTGGAAGGCAAATACAGAGGAGAAACTTCCTAGCTTCCTGGTAAGAAGAGAAGGAAGAAGTTTCTAGAAAGCCTTGGCTGGTAATAATAAGCTTCCTTTCTTCAGTGGCCTATTCGCATCCTCAACTGTAGTCACGGCTCTAACCTCAGAAATCTCCTGCAATACCTCAACACCAACACCACTGCCAAGAGCCCTCCTTCTGGCGTTCAGGCAATTATTTGATGACATGGCTAAAACATCCATCCATTTACCCATCCACCCACCAAACCATCCACACCTACCTACCCTACTGCTGTGAGGCTGGCTGAAGTGTCTTCCCAGCCCCTCCTCTCGGGGGACTTCCAGCTCTACCCACAAGGAGAGATTCTAACTATTAGAGTCACATAGCCAACTGGTCCAGTAATAGACACCCAATCTGCTAATCTAATCCAAATCACTGACCTAGGATTTGGGAGTTAGGACCAAGAGACAGTCTTCCCTTGTTGTCTGGAAATATAACTTCAAAGGGATACAACCATGCTCTGCCACATGGACTGAGAAGCAGACAAAACTAGTCTGTAGCGAGATGGAAAAATTAATTCAATGTGCAGAATAGAATAAGAGCTCAGAACCAGAGAGAGAGCCCCAATATCCTTCCAGATACTGGCTCCATTCCTTGCCTGGGCATGGTCACCCTCCAGTCAATTTCATAAAAAAAAAATCTGGCTAGCCTTACCAATGAATTCAGCTAACTACAATTGATTTGCAATACTTATAGAAAACTAAGACTCCTAACGTACATCCCCCTCAAATATATATATTATGTGCTGACTGCCAAGTGAGAGTTATGAAGATAGAGAAGCTTCACGGACAGGATAACTGCTCTCAGGGAACCTATTGCACAGCAAAACAAGACAAGACAGGTCCTTACACACCTGCTCTCACTTCCCTACAGTCTATGGGTAAATTGCCCATACTGGATCCCACCTCCTCTTGTCTCATCAGGGACATCTCTCCAATAATTGTTCTGTTCTCTCCTATATCACTAAGCTTTTCCTCTCTATTATATTATTGACAGCAGCACACAGCCTGCTGCACTATCTCCCTTCTTAAAGAGAACTTCATTTGACCCAATCCTCTTCTCCTGCCCCCATTTCTCTGTTCTCTCCTTTACAGAAAAAAAAAAAAACATTTAGAAAGACTTGTCTGTACATGATCTTCCATTCTCTCCTCCAATCTGGCTTTTGTACCCACCACTGCACCAGAATTGCTCTTGTGCAGGTCACCTGTGACTCAAATAGTGCCAAATCCACTGCTAATTCTTATGCCTTATCTACTCAATCTATCCACACTGACATTCCATCCCCCCTCCTCCTAACCCTTCCTGAAACCTTCTCCTCACTTGGAACTTCCGAGGGCTTTTCCTGCTTCACTGGTTGATTTTCCTAATCTCTTTCATCCTCACCACCTAGGTCTATAAATGTTCTAGGGCTCAGGCCTCAGGACCATTTTCCATTCTTTCTCCATATAATTTAGGGGATCTAATTCCACCCTGTGGCCTTTAAACATCTGTATCAGTGGTTCTCAACCTTTCTAATGCCGCGACCCTTTAATACAGTTCCTCATGTTGTGGTGACCCCCAACCATACTTCATAACTGTAATTTTGCTATTGTTATGAATTATAATGTGTTTTCCGATGGTCTTAGGCGACCCCTGTGAAAGTGTCGTTTGACCCCCGAAAGGGGTCGAGACCCACAGGTTGAGAACCACTGATCTATATGCTTATGACTCCCATATTTATATGGGTAGCCCAGACCTTTCCCCTGAACTCCTGGTTCTTGTTTCTCACCTGATATCCAAGCTCCTTATTTTCTCTCCCTAGCCAGTTCTCACACAGCTCAGTAAATGGCATCTTTATCCTTCTACTTTAGCTCAGGCCAAAGCCTAGAGGTAATCCTTTATTCCTTCCTTTTCTCATGTCCATTACATCAGACAAACCTAAGGGCCCTCCCTTCAGAATAACCAGAATTGATGACTTGCCATTCTCACCATCTATCCTGTCAATCAACATCATCTCACACCTCAATTTCTGCAATAACCTCCTCTCTGGTCTCACTACTCCCACCCTGTGTCTCTTCATTCTCAGCACAGCAACCAGAGGGAGCCTTTTAAAATAAAGTCAGGCCCTAGCTGGATTTGGCTCAGTGGATAGAGCATCAGCCTGTGCAGTGAAGGGTTTCGGGTTTGATTCCAGTCAAGGGCACATTCCTGGGTTGCAGGTGCGATCCCCAGAAGGGAGCGTGCAGGAGGCAGCCAATCAATAATTCTCTTTCATCATTGATCTCTCTCTCTCTCTCTCTCTCTCTCAAATCAGTAAAAATATATTAAATAAATAAAGTCAGGCCATGATGCTCCTCTGCTCAAAACACCCCAATAGTTTCTATTTTATTAAAGCCTCCTGATCTGGGGCCCATTAGTACACTGACCTCACCTCCTACCATTTGGCCTTATCTAGTCCAGCCCATGATCCTGCTGGCTCCCTTCTCACACACCATGTGAACATCACATAGCAAGACCTTGTCTGTCCTCAGAGAAGCCTCTCCCTGCACTTCTTAATCCTCTTACCCTGTTTAATCTTTCTTCACAGAATGCATGGCTACTTGACATATTATACACTATGACTTTGTTAGTTTACGTCCATCCTCTCCAGGGTGCCCATGGAAATATCAGCTGCATGACTTACGTTATTCACTGTTGTGTCACCAGTTTCTAGAATAGTGCCAGGTATGGAATCGCTCATTAAATATTTATAGATGAATGAATGAAGCAATGCACTAAGTGTTCAGGGTGCAGAGAAGGGAGCAAGCACTCCTGTCTGGTAAATCAGGAACAGCTTTATGGTAGGAGTGACTTTTGAACTAGCTTTGAAGGGCAGACCAGAAAATGTGGGCTGCCCACACTGGATCCCACCTCCTCTTCACTTCCCCTTCACAGCACTGTAATTGACTATTTCCTTGTCTGCCTCCCCTCCTTGACTTTGCCCCATGTGGGCAGGAATCATATCTTCCTTACTGCTACTAGTATATCTTCTCCAACTAAGACAATGCCTGGTACACAGCAGTCACTTCATAAAAGCTGCTGGATAACTGAGTATATGAGTAAGTAAGAGAATGAGTGAACAAACAAATCAGAGGTGACAAGAAGGGCATGCCTGACAAAGGAACACAGAAGTACAGTGGTGGTGATGGAGGGAGTGGGAGGAAGCAGAGTGGTGAAAGCACAGGGCACCCTGGGAACTGTACAGAAGCTGGGAACAAGAGAGGAAAGGCTGCAGCCAGATCAGCCAGGATCAAACTCTGGGCAGCCCTGACTGTAAAGTGAACCCCATGTTTCCACTGTGAGCTAAAGCCCCTGGTTACATCACTATGCATATGTCAGGACCAGCATGGGTGCCCTCACCATCCTGTGGGATGATCTCATCCCTACAAGGGCCCGGCCCCATGACCTGACCAGTAGGACCTCAGTGTCAGGGCATCTGAGTCCAGCCAGGCAGGAGCGAGGGAGCAAGGATGGGAAAAGAAGGTAGACACTGATTGAATTCCACAGCCTCAAGACTGGGGCCAAAGCCCCCATGACATCCACTGTGCCTCTTCACAAAGTAGAACCAAACTGACGGCTTAGGGCTCCATGGCAACAATGAGTTTTGGAAACAACTTTAATTGGAGAGAACACATGTTTTGTCCCCTGTACAATATGAACTGTATTCTAAGACATATAAAAGCGCAGAAGAGATCCTTCATTCCCTGCTACACACACGTGCATGCCGAAGTATGTGCTCAGGGTGCACTGGAGTCAGTGGCCTTCCCTTTTCCTGTCACACCCTGTGACCTCTGCTTCACAGCCAGCAGAGCCAAGTCTGGAACCCCACTTGGTACTTGCAGACTCCTCCCAATCATTCCCAGGTTGGAGAAGCTCAGATTCAAGAGTCCTAATGAATGTAAATCTCCAGTTTTCAAAGAGCTTTCAAGTAGTTTCATTTGGCCCTCAGGACAATTCTGTGAAAACAATTGCTAATGTTTACTGATGACTTACTTTGAGTCAAGCACTGAGCTGAACATTTTTCATATATTATCTCATCTAATCCTCACAAAAATCCTGTGAAGTATGTTATTAATTTGAGGAAGAGAAAATCAAGGCCCATGAAATGAAGGTTACTACTCAAATTCATCCAGCTACTAAGAAGTCATTCTTTACCAGTAGTCATTATTTAGACTTATGTCTCTAATAACATTTCTTCAGGAACTTGGTTCTGTCTAAAGGCTCAGTTCTTTGATCCATCTGGCCTGCTGCTAGTATTTCCTCTTCCCCCTGCCCTAACATATACGCACACACATTCACACACACCCCATCATTGAATCTACAACAATATTGAGGAGAGTGGGGAAGGAAGCCATTATGCTTGACAGCAATGGGATAGATAGCCTCAAGGAAGATAGTAGCATTCTGGTTTGAGGGGCTCCTGGGGGAGACAGTAGATAGAAGGACCAGTCAAGGTCCACTATCCTCCTACGGGTCAACTTTGACAGAGAAGAATCTCAGGGTAAAACATTTCTTCTCTGAGCCTCCAAAGGGAATCCCTCACAGCTCAGCAAAAATGGAACCAGCACAGCTGCCTCTCCCCGACCTGGACTAGGTTCTGACCCACCAGGAAAGCTCCTGGCAGGGACTGATTCATCACAGCCTAGTACAAAAAAGTGCTATCAGCAGGGTGGAGGAAGAGAGGCAATCGTGATTACTGTCTCCATGGAAACGAATCAGGATTACCATGCTAGTCTCACACACAGACCAATCTCAGCCATCCACCCATCCACCACCACCCACCTTTCCAATATGTGAAGAGCCAATATTTTTTATTGAATTTATTTAAGTGACAGAGATTAATAAAATTATATAGGATTCAGGTATATCATCTGGGTACTGTGGTGTGTGTTCACTACCCCAATTCAAGTTTCCTTCCATCACCATGTATCCCCCCTTTACTCACTTCTCTCTCCCCTCTTGGAAAGCTCATTTCTAACCCTGTTTCTTTTGTTCTCTGATCTTTCTGCATCACCCTCCCCCCTCTTCTACAGTCTATATTTTCTCTTTTCTCATTGCTAATTGGAAATGGCTTATTTACAGTTTTACTATGGTGATCACAGAGAATTCTTTTCTAATCTGCTGCATAAAACCCAAGTAACTTGAGATAGTTATACAAGGAGCTATACACGGAGAAGGAAATTCTTAGAAAAGTATCATTAGTAGTCTCAGAGAATAAAGAGAAGATATTACATTCATGAAAAGAACAGAATGCTATTGAAAAGGATTTAAGCCCTGGACAACTGAAATGGTTAGCGGTTAGAATGATGGCCTGCGCCCTGAAGGGTCTTGGGTTCGAACCCCAGAGGAGGGGGAAGAGGGAGTTAAGTACAACAATGGACAAGGGTATGGAGGTTAGAGATACAGAACCCTGGAAATCTTAAAACCTTGTTGATAGTGTAGATCTCAGCATGGTAGGGGCTCCTGCCCAGAAAACCCTAGCCAGTCTTAGGAGACATGGGTATCATGGTAACTGAGGGAAGACAAGTTTGCCCCTTTGGATTGGGCTTAAAGCAGGCAAAAGCTTACTCCCTTGATGACAATGGAAGTGTTCAATAAAACGTCCTAAGATTCTGTAAGTCAGACTCATGTTGCTCTCAGAGTCCATGGCTACAAAGGACAGAAGGACAAAAGGAGAGAAGGGAAAGCCATCCCTGAGGCCTGCACCTCTCAAGTGGCCAGAGGCCCCCACAGCAGGTACTGTTGCCAAGGCACCAAAGCTGCAGCTGAAATAAATGTATAGGCAACATGGAAAGTTGAAAAGATAGGGATATTGTTCACAGCATGGTCATTGGGCAAAGATATACTGAGCACCATTTTTGTGCCTGCTCCCAAGAGGTACAGTGTGTCAGGTGTGTGCTCTAAACTCACAGATCGCACAGTCTTATTGGAAAGAGAGATGTATAAACAAACTGTGCCATTGAGGAAAGAGCAAGAGTTCTAAATGCAAATACTAGAGATGACCCCCTAGAGATGAGCCATTTGAGCTGGGCCTTAAAAGATGAGAAGGAATTTTCCAGGCAAAGAAATAGTAGGCTTTTAGGTAAAAAGGCCAAATAAGCAGATCATCTATTTTCACTCTCTCCCCCAAACCACTAAGACTACATTAAAGAGATTTTTTTCTTAAAGATATCATAAGTAAGGGAGAACAGGCAAGGAGAGCAATAGGAGCAACAACACTGAAAGTTGGAAAAAAGATGGACAAGGATAAACTGCTTAGCAGACCCAAGACCATCTGACCCTACCCCAGCATAAGGAAAACTGACAACCACCCTTCCTACACTAGAAAACCCCCAAGGGCATAAGAACTGGCCATAGGTGCCTTTAAGATTGGGGCTATAGGAGGAGTTGGAAAGGTAAAAAGTTATTTGAAAAACAATCAGGGTCCCTTTATCCACTCCGTACCACTGGGTGACAGCTCCTTCCCCATCATTGCCAAAGGTGAGATTTATAACTAGAAAGATAAAACTTAGCCCTGAGGATAAGCCACGGAGGGCATGACTATTGCGTGGAAACGGAAAAAATGTAATAACCATACATATAAAATAAATGCTTTATACAGACAGACCACCCAACCCTTTAATCTGTGTGTTTCCCATAAAACTTTTACCCTCTAGGTAAGATATTGGAGACTAAACACTGAGGAATCTTGCTGGTCCAAGAGGAAAGAACTAGACACAGTAGCAATTCCCAACAGTGGCCTCTCCTACTTGTTAAGAACTTCCAATCAGCTTTTTAGTCTCCCACTCTTAATCATTATCAGCCAGTCATCTCCTAGATATCTAAGGAAAGCCTGTAAATAGATGATTATGGACTAAAACAAATTTTTAAAAAGCCAACTGGAAGAAACACAAGCTATACACGGAGAAGGAAACTCTTAGAAAAGTATCATTAGTAGTCTCAGAGAATAAAGAGAAGATATTACATTCATGAAAAGAACAGAATGCTATTAAAAAGGATTTAAGCTCTGGGCAGCTAAAATGGTTAGTGGTTAGAATGATGGCCTGCGCCCTGAAGGGTCTTGGGTTTGATTTCTAGTCAAGGGCACATACCTGAGTTGTGGGTTCACTCCCCACCACCAGTTGGGGCCCATGCAGGAAACAACCAGTCAATATGTCCCACTCATACTATTGTTTCTCTTTCTCTCTTTCTCTCTCTCTCTCCCCTTCCCTTCCTCCCTTCTATTTTCTCTAAAAAAGCAATGAAAAAAATATCCTCTGTGAAGATTAACAAAACAAAACAACAAAAGGATTTACAAAGATATTTTAGAAATTAAAAATTTTTAGAAGAGTTGAAAGATAACACTGGGGAAATGTCCCAGAAAGTAGAGCAGAAAGATAACCAGATGGAAAGGGGAAAAAAAGGACCAGAAAAGAAGAGAATGAGTCCTTGGGAGCAGATGCCCACATGACAGGAGAAAGAATCATCAAAATAATCTCAAGTTTCTCAGAACTGAAGGCATTCAGTTTCCAGGTTGAAAGTGCCCAAGCATGCTCCAGGATGAAAAGAGATCCATATCAAGATACATCATTATGAAATAGCAGAACATTCTTACAAGCTTCCATAGTGGGGGGTATGAATGGGGGGCGGGGAGAGAATGGTATCATGCAAAGAATTAGGAACCAAACTCTCCTCCTGCTCCAAAGAGCAACATTAGGAGCAAGAAGGAAATCAAACAATCTCATCAAAATTCTAAAGGAAAATTATTTTCAATTTCAACTTCTATACTCAGCTAAACTCTCTATAGAGAGTAAAGTAAGTAAAAAGACATTTTCAGACATAAGTTGTCTAACATCTACTTCCCATATACTCCTCCTAGGAAGCTACCAAAACAAAAATGTAAATCAAGAAAGAAAAACCTGGAATAAAAAACACAGGAAATCCATTACAGGAGAGAAATAAAGGTAATCTATAGGATTACAATGAAGTGAGATCCTAGGATATCAATCATGCACTGGACACAGAAAGCAACTAAATCATATTGGTGTAGAATGGATCACAGGAAAGACAGGTTGAGATTTGGTCATCACAATGCCTCCTGCTATTGTACCATCTTTAGGACCTGCTGAAACTACTGAAGGATGTTGTTCAATAAAGCCATACAATAAACCCCAAAAAAAAGGGGGCGAGGGGAGATGTGAGACCCAGAAACTGAATCAACCCAGAAGAAAGGTAAAGGGAAGACCCAGGAGAATATCTGTGGATAAGGCCCAAGAGGCTACCAGTGGATCAGACCTAAAAGGCCACCAGTTCAGATAGAATAGAGATCTGTAAGAGAGATGTCTCTAAGAAAGTAACTGACAGAGTACTGAGGGCAATGACTTAGCAGAAAATTGTATTAAGAGGCTATTAGAATCTTGTGGGTTGCTCAGTTGGTTGAAGCATTGTCCCATGCACTGGAGAGTTGCTGGTTCAATTTCCAGTCAGGACACATACCTAGGTTATGGGTTCAATCCCCAGTTGGGGCATATGCGGGAGGCAACCGATTCATATCAATGTCTGTCTGTCTGTGTCTCTCTCTCTCCCTCTCCCTTCTATACTCTCTAAAATCAATTTTTTAAAGGCTATTAGAAAGTGTAAAAAAAAATAGGTACCAAAAACTAATTAAATGAAAAACTAAAGAAAGTACTAACTTTAGGAAAAATAAGAAATACAATTACAGTATACTACCAACGTCAATTATAAATAATATTGCATAGGCATAATAAGGTAAACAGTAAATATTGACTTAAACAAAAATTATGATATAATTATATTGAGAAAATAAGTAAGGGGGAGCAGAGAAAATTATGGTAAAGAGAGCTAATTCCCCATCAACCATAAAAGGAAGATGAGGGAGGAAACCAAGATGGCGGCATAGGTAAACATCTGAATTTGCTGCCTCACACAGCCACTTAAAAACTACAACTAAAAGACAAAAAAGACATCATCCAGAACCACAGGAAGACTGACTGAATGGAAATTCTACAAGTAGAAGGGAAGAGAAAACCACACTGAGACTCAGAGGAGGTGCGGAAGTAAAGTGCAGAGGAACAGAGGCATGCACGCGGAAAGGGCTGACAACTGAGGACGCGGTTGTCTTTTTCAATAGGGAGAGAGACCCTTGCTCAGGCCACCACACACCCCAAGGGAATCCCCACCCTGATCGAGGACACTCTTCAGGGCAAACCAGCTGGCCCTCAACCATGCACCAGGCCTCTATCCTATCTAATAAAAGTATAATATGCAGATTGACCATCACTCCAACACATAAGATGGCTGCCCCCATGTGGACACAGATGGCCACCACAAGATGGGCAACAGGGGAGGGCAGTTGAGGGTAACAGAGCCTTCAGGGAAAGCAGTTGGGTGGGGGGGGGAACCTAGGCCAGCAGGGGAGAGCAGTTGGGGGAACCAAGCCTGCAGGGGAGGACAATTAGGGATGACCAGGCCTGAAGGGGGAGGGCAGTTAGGGGTGACTGGGCCTGCAGGGGAAGGCAGTTAGGGGCAAACAGGCTGGCAGGGGAGCAGTTAGGCATCAATCAGGCTGGTAGGGAAGTGGTTAGGGGGTGATCAAGCTGGCAGAAAGAAGTGGTTAGGAGCAATTAGGAAGGCAGGCAGGCGAGCAGTTGGGAGCTAACAGTCCTGGATTGTGAGAGGGATGTCTGACTGCCCGTTTAAACGGGCAGTCAGACATCCATCGAGGGGTCTCAGATTGGAGAGGGTACAGGCTGGGCTGTGGGACACTCCCTGTGCCCCCCCCCATGCACGAATTTTGTGCACCGGGCGTCTAGTATTTTGATAATATACCTGTTAGTATAATTTGAAGTATTAAACAATGTGTATATGTTAAGTTTTGTTTTGGTAAAATAAAATTTAATTTTCTTCAAAAAGAAGGATTAAGGATTTTCTATATGGGAAAATATCATATGCAAAAGCCTGGAGTTGTGAGAGTCACATTTAACAGTTAGTGCCACAGTAAAGTAGGAGAAGCAGGCATAAGCAAACAGCATCAGAAGCTGCAGAGCAAAAGCTGTATCTCCTCCTTACCAGCTTTGTAGGTTCTGGCAAATCACCTAAACTATTCTAGTTTCCTTCTGGGTAAAATAATAGCACTTACTTCACTGGGTTTTGTAAGAATTCAAATGACAATGGGAACAGATAAATGTTGCAAAATGTGTTATGCTGTACAAAGATAAAGGAAGCAGGCACATCTCTGTGTCCCCTGGAATAGACAGTGTTCTCAAACTGGAGCTCAGAGAGTTCTGGGTAAAGGTGAGAACTGCCCAGGGGAACCAAATCCCAGAGAAGTGGTTTAGCTGGCTGGAGCAGACAAGTCTTCCAGAATCAGGACATATTACAGCTGGAAACCACCAATGCTCTTGATATAAAATATGTACTTATTCTACAAAAAAGAAGGCTCTCTTACCTTTTGAGAAAGCATGGAGGAACCTGGAGAGTATTATGCTAAGTGAAATAAGCCAGTCAGAAAAAGACAAGTATCACATGATTGCACTCATATGTGCAACCTAATGAACAAAATAAACTGCTGAACAAAATAGATCCAGAAACATAGATGGAAATATAACATCTGAAAACTTTTCTTGCTGTTATTGTACTAACAGCAATTTCTGACTTTGGGGAACACTAAATCCCAACCAACAGTTTCTAGGGGAAACTGCCATGCCAAAACAGACTATAGAATTTCAGAGGGAAGGCAAAGGTTGGTGGAAAACGTCAGCCAAAGAACTTGTAAGCATATGGGCATAACCCATGGACACAGACAATAGGGGGATAAAGGCCTGGGGAGGGAAGTGGGGACAGGCTATAAGGGGTCAATGGGAGAAAAAAAATGGGACACATGTAATACTTTCAACAATAAAAATTAAATAATAAAATATGTGCTTGTGGAAGGAACCTTGACCTAGAACCCCTGAATTGCTGGCTGCACAGCTGGGAGGGGTAGGCATCTATTGGTGAGTCCTGCAGGATCTGAAGTGGGTCAGGTTGGTACAGTGGGAGACTCTGTTGAGAGGTTTGAGGGAGGGGTAATGCCTGGTCCAGCTTTCCACTACTCTCATCCCTCTACCCTCCCCTTCTAAGGAACATCACTTTGCTTCCTATTTTACCAACCTGTTGCTTCAGATTCTACCAGGGAGCTCAGTGAAATGCAAATAATAATGGACTTCTATTTTAACACTTATATCGTACTTACTGTATGCCTGATACTGTTCCAAATGCTTTGCAGGTATTGATGCATTTCATTTCATAATAACACTATAAAGTTCCTATTATTATCATTCCCTACTTTGCAGATGAGGCATTAAGAGGTTATGTAACCTACTCAGTATTACCTAACTGAAAAGAGGGAAAGCCAGCATTCAAAGCTAGACAGTCTGCCTCCAAGGTCTGCAGTCAGAATTACTGTACATTAGTCTCTAGGCTTGGGACTCCCAGCTTCAAACTACTCAACTGTAAAAAAGGAATTAGGGGGAGAGATGGTTTCAAAAACTTCTTTCAACTGAATTGCCTCTTCCCTTAGAACTAAGATTCATCAGTCGTGTATGTATATGCTTGAAGGTGAGGAATCTTTATTGAAGACGGGTTTTGAAGAAGGGCAGAGTGTATATATGGCTCCAGAATAGGAGGTGAAAGGGACCCTAGCTGACATCGGGTGATTAAACTGGAGAGAAAACTAAGAAAACAAATGTCAACGTGCATAATTTTGTGCATATGACCAATCCCCCTCCACATCATCCCACAGCCCCCTTGGACTCTGCCTGTGGATGGCCTCATTACCTGTGATGATGCAGGTGAACCTGACGTCACTGTCCTTGGACACAGCTTGGGACTTGAGTGTGGTCTCGAATACTGGCTGGGTCTCCTCTGTTAGCTGAGCAATGATAGAGCAGAAGGTGCTCCTAGGAAAGGCAAAGAACTATTCAGAGTAGCCTCCCCACAATATACCACAGCCTGGTGCTGTCTAAGGCAGCTTAAATCTTACCATTTCCATATGTCATCCTGGGGCCATGGCCAGCACTTAACTAAATCTTTCTTCAAGGAAGCCTAGGCCTTTTAGTCAGGTGGGGGCAGCCATGGTACCAAGGGCTAAAGGGAATCCTGAACCAGACCCATTATAATAGGAAGACTTCTGACCACAGGCCAGACTCCTGAGCATGCCAGACACCAGCCTGGCATCCCACCCCATCCTTATTAGGGGCCTTGCTTCACCCTCTACCTTTCACCTCCATGGAAGCTCGTGCATGTATAGACCCAGCCTCAGAGAGGGAGATCCCAGCATAGCAGAGCCTCCACTCATGCCAGAGAGGGAAAATCTGGCCAACTCTTGAGGATACATAGGTCCTAGGAGCTCAGGAGCTTATTCTAAAGCTTGGGCTCAGGGGGTGACGGGGGGGGGGAGCCTGAATTTGCAAGCACAGACCCACAGCAGACAAAGAATAAGCCAGCCAATGCCAGGGGTCTAGACCCAAGTTCCTAGGGGTACTGAAAGAGAGACTTAAATGAATTCTGACTCTAAGCCAGCCATGGCCCCCTGCTCCATTCCTGGAGACCACATACTCGAGTAAACACATGGCTGGCAGCTCCAAGACCAACCAGCAAGACTGCCAAACTACAAACAGGACTTTTAGTTCCCTGTGACAGTCCAGCTCCCAGAATTCAGAGGCATTTGTGGGCTCATTGAGTCCAGCACAGACTCACCAACACTGTTCAGCATTTACAGTCTTTCCTTCCTGGGCACAGAAAGCAAACTACTATGCCAGACCTTTTCATGGGCCAGCAGAGACTCAATGTGTCCCTAGGCATGAAGCATAACCACATAGCCAGGTTGTATGGTGCACAAGATGTGCCCAAACTTTCTTCCCCTCCAAATTCACACACCCTTTTATGAGCATCAGGGAGGACTGTGAGGGGTAAAGTGAAGAGAAGCAGTAAGCACTGTGATGAAAAAGATAAATCATTCAAAGCTGTCTTTCTCTGTGCCTCAGAGGAAGGGATGGTGGTCACCCACAGGCAGTATGTATTTCCCCATGATCTCTCCACCAGGACCAGGCAGAGTGAGAGTCTGTGGGAACAAGCAAACAAGAACTACAACCCTATACCTTTCACATTCAATTTGTCATTTCCATGGAGATAATTCTGGACTTGAGTTTGAGGAGAAAGGATGTATCCCAAGAAGAGTATCTAAACTCAAGGAAGACTTCTAGACTTCTAGGGTGCAGCCATGGCATCTCTACAGGAGTGCAGATGCCCAAACCTTCTGGGAGGACAGCAGTCCTCCCCAACAAGGACTACCTAGAAAGGGGATCCTGACCTCTCAATAACTGAACACTTGAGTGAGGTCACAGTTAGACACTCCCTGCAACATTTTCACCTACAACTCCTCTGTCCAGAAAGTGTCTTTTCCTGTCCCTTTAATCCACTCAGAAACTGAGGGTCCATCAGGACCTAGACTATCAACTTCCTGACACTCAGGAAATAGAACATCTGAAAACATTTCTTGCTGTTCTTGTACTAATAGCAATTTCTGACTTTGGGGAATATTAAATCCCAAACAATAGTTTCTAGAGGAAACTGCCATGCCAAAAGCAATCAGATTTCTATGATTTTGCAACTAATTCAAAGCATTCCTAATTATGTCCTCCCTACTTAGTTTGAATCCTATCTTACTCATGAACATGAGCCTGGATGCAATATTCAGCTTAGGCTCTTAGGATGAAGCTCCTTGAGCAAGTCTAAGAAAATAATTTCAACTATTGGGTAAGAAAGAAAACATGGAAATCAGGCTTCAAGAAAATTTGCAGAGACAAGCACTCATGCTAGATACTCAACAACAGGTAGTCATTTTGTGTTATTACTTTTTTTAAAAAGGAAAACACACATCTCCCCAAACTTTCCACACTAGGTCCTAAGCTATATTATAAAAAAATATGTTTAAATTAGAAAATCATAGGAACTGCTGAAGGCATGCCTGGATGAGGCCCTCCAGGGGAGTCTGGATGTATGTCAGGGGACAATAACTGCAGGCACTGTCATGTTCCACTGAAGGTCACATGCTTTCTGTCCCCATCTTCCTAACCACTCTGACATGGGATGGAGTCAGTGTGCTCCCAGTTCCCTGGAAAGCCAGGAAGTCCACATACCTTAAAGAGGTCTTTTCCCACCCTGACACCTAAAAGTCCTTCCAACTCTGTGACTTCATATGACTATCACAGCCTAATCATGTGTTCTCTAAAGCAGCAGTCACCAATCTTTCAGACCTCACAAACCACTAGTGGTCCGTGGACCACTGGTTGGCGACTACTCTTCTAGAGAACCAGAATCAGCGGTTTACATAATGTTCAAAGGAACTAACTTTGACCTTTGGTGTGGTTATTTTACCATGCTTTAAATGAACTTCCATGATGCTCTCTTTCAGCAGTGACCATGCTCCACTTTGAACTAGTTGCAATACCCTTTCTTCCATCCATAACCAGGTTCCTCACTGTCCTCCCCATCAAAGGAAGCCTACATGGTAGGTACCAATCGCCTCTGTAGAGATTATTAACTATTGAGTCCAGTTAGTTATTTAGAAATCCTTCTTTGTTTAAAGAAATTATAGCAAACTCCCCAAATCTACCAGTCTGGGATGAGATTCAAGTGTTGGGAATAGCCAGGAAATGCTCCTAACTCTGATTATAATAGTCAGGGATAAAGAGTTGTTCCCAGTTCAAGAGGCAGTCATTCAATGGGCAAACCCCATTTATGGTCTGCTCAGGCCCTGCCCTGGCTCTGTGCAGATACAGAGAACAAGCTAATGAGAGTTCATAGTCTGCAGTATAGAGGATCTAAAGGAAAGGGAAATTCAGAATGAGAAGTGGTAGGAGGACTTAAGTGACTGAAGAAAAAAAAAAGTAAGGCAATAGCCATGGTTAGAAGATAGACAATGAGATGTCAAACCTAGATATGTGGTTACAAAAACCATGAAAACCTAGGATGAAGAAGTGGGTCACATGACTGGTGGCTCCCTGTTCTGGTTCCATGATGCCTCTCCCAAGTGCACAGAGATCTAGTGCAGGCATCTCAAAACCCATGCCTACTTCTGGGTCCCTGCACCCCTTTCAAATGGTCCATGCAAGCATCTGTGTGGCCCCTGTGAAACCCATGCTCACGCGAGTCTCTCACATCCTCCACCACCCACCCTCCACCCCTCCCCTCATTCCATGCAGCCTGGTTAGTAGTGCACAAGCAGTCACCCAAGGGCCCCTCAGTGTCCATATCCAAGAAAAAAAAGGCAGTCAGAGAAATGTAATGCAAAGTGCATTTACCTTCCAGAGCTGGGGAGAGACAACCGGCTGCTTGATAAGCTAAGCAAAAACAGCAAATGGAATCATTAGGCCAAAAAAGCAAGGAGGGGAGGGGGCGAAATCAACAGTCTGCAAAGTATTAACCAGCCATCATCTAGGGCCCAGAGGCCTTTCTATTAAAAGGGACCAGCTGTCTTAGTTGGCCTGTTCCGGTTAGCAAGTGGCCTCACCACCAGACACCAGTCTATCTGAAACCAAGGGCTCATTAAATGCAGCAGAGTTCGGGAAAATGGTTAGGCAGAAAGGAAGCCCATTAGGGCTGCACTTTGAGAAAGTTGTGTCCCAGGCACTTCAGTCACTGCCCCCAAGAAAAGGCTTAGAGCTGCCTGGCATGGGTTCTCCACCCGCAGCACAGCATCCTTGGGGCAGCTCCTGCTTCAAACCTCAGCCTTTTCAGGGAAAAGAGGCCCCATTCCTAGAAATCCCCTAATGGGCTGAAAAGGATTCAGGTGGCTTGGAGAACACCCATTAATATGTTAAAGTTCAGTTAAAGAGGCCATACGAGGCAAATCAGCTGGGACAGTGTTGAGGAAAAAAACAAAGCAGTTAATTCAGCAGGAACCAGGAGGCACCCAGTTCAGTCAGACCAGCACAAGGGCCGTTATGCCTAGAGCTTTGACCATCCCTCTGCCACGGGGCATCTGAGAGTGGGCACTAGCTAGGGGCTGTGTAGGCCACTGGTTGGTGAGGAGGACCCACCTAGGGTTGCGCCATAGTGGAAATCCAGCCCACTAGATATGAGCCAACTTTTACCTCACCCTCCTCCTTCCTAACACAAATATCTCCAGTGAAGTCTAGGACCACCATCTCCGACAGCTCTTTGGGAGACCTCAGGGGCCACCCCATAGAGACTCACTCCTTGCAGCTGTCCCTAACATGGGAACTGCTCGCCCTCTATTGTCAGCAGCCCAGCCTGCTCAATGGCACTCTAGGTGTACATCTTTCACCACAAGAAAGCTCCACTGACAGCCTATCTCTCTATAACCAAAATATCAAATTCATCCTCTCTATCCAAAAAACCTGACTTCCACTCCAGTGGGTTTGTGCATACCACCAGCACTCACCCAAACCCAGGCCATTCAGGACTCCTTGCTCCCCTTCAACCATCAGGTTCAGTCAATCAACACTTCTTGCCCCTTCTTTTTCCCTTTCTCTCTACTCCAGCTATTGTGTTCTGACCTAGACCCCCCTGGCTCTATATCTGATGTCCACCTCAACTCCCTTCTCCTTCACCCCTCATACCACACCCCTTCTCTGAAGAAAAAAAAAGCTACAGTCCCCCCACCATATATTATATTGAGTCTCTACTCCTTGGCTGGGCACTTAAGGCCCTCCCTGATCTGCTCACACCCCCCACTACAGCCATGGTTCTCTGATTTCCAATACTTAGTCAGGTTCTACTGTAAACAGGCCTTTTCCTAACTGGCATGACACATCCATTACTAGACTCCTAGCCCTCACTTTTGTCCTCCATGCTTGGAAAATCCTTCTTTCCTTCTGCTCAACTAAATCCTGCCCACTCAGCCTTCAAAACTAGATCTTTTTGTGGTTTCTACAGCCCCTAGCATAGTGCTAGGCATACGGTGGGTATTCAACTACTGTTGAATGGAATAAAGAAACAGGAAAAGGGAAGAGGAGGGAAGGAAAGAAGGGAAGTGCATCTTTCAAACAGGAAAGGCCCTGCCTGCCAGAAGGGAACTGCTGCTCCAGAAAGATGGGAAGAAGAAAGCAAGAACGCAACTGTCTTTGCTCGGAGCAAAGCGTGGGAGGAATCTCCCATGGTTCCAAGGCCAACTCCATCTTTCCTGACCATGAACTTCCTTTGTCTTTCTCCTCAGAATCGAGAGCTTTCTCCTTTGTTGGGTCTGGATTTCTTCCCTGAGAAGTAGAGGAAGAAAATCATCTGAATTACAGAGAAAAATTACAGGTTCCACACCTTCCACTTGCAAGTGGGCAAGGCACTCAGCTGAGAGAGTGACCCTCCCCAGTTCTCTCTCCAGGGCTGGTTGGGAGTTTCTGCTCCCTCATCCCATCGTCCTGTTTTCTCTAGGGCCCACCCATAGATGGCAGCCAGATCAGGAGGAATCCTGGGCAATGGAGGCACTGTGTCTTCAGAAGGTGGAAGATGTGACTATGCCCTGCTGATGCTCAGGGCTCTCACAGGCAGGGAACTCCTTGTTTACTGGCTCTGAGGGGTTAGAATCAGAGATGCTAAGCATTGGGGCAGAAAGGCCTAAAAGAGTTCTTAATGTCACTTTAACTTTAAAGAATGAAAACTCAGGGCTCAGGAAGGAAATGTCTCTTCATAAAAATAGAATTGGGCCTGGAGAGAACCAGGACTGGCCATGGAAGCTGGAGGCCTCCCATCCTTTGACTTTCAGATATTTGGGGCCATAAAGGGCCCTTGGAAAGTCCTGTCCTGAAAGCCCTAGGCCAGTGGTTAGCAAACTCATTAGTCAACAGAGCCAAATAGCAACAGTACAACAAATGAAATTTCTTTTGAACCAAAAACCCACTTTTGCGCGTGGGCCACGAAGTTTCAATCGCACTGTACATGTGCACCTGCACATGGTATTTTGTGGAAGAGCCATACTCAAGGGACCAAAGAACCGTATGTGGCTCATGAACCACAGTTTGCCGACCACTGCCCCAGACAACCTGCCTGACCTAAGCAAAACAGGTGTTACAAAGTCATCTGTAGCGAACATCATAGGTTCTGCTGCTCCTTTGAGCTCACTTGGTTGGGCCAGGGCCTCCAAGAAATAAGGGATTTCTGGGACTGCTTGGTGTCCCTCAGAAATGAAATAGCTATAATTGCATCCATTCCACTATAGTTTCTTAACCTACTCTAGCCTAACCTGCCTATAGGGCTGAAGTTCTAGAGGCTGGACTCCCTAGGAGGCTGGGCCTACAGTTTGATGGACTATTTAAATGTTGGATCTCTGACCCCAGGGGACATGAGAAATACCCTTGAGCTGACTATGGACTAGAAACCTCTCCAGGGCCAGTGGTTGCGGGGAGGGGAGGTTGTACTGCGAGGGGAAGTGTGTACTGGAAGACAAGTTCTAGACCTGAGCCAAGACTCCTGCTCGACCAGGCAGCTGGATAGTGAGCATGATATCCACTCTCCAGCCTTTCCCTAACAACCCAGACTCCTGCCCCTGCCCCCGCTTCTGCCTGGTTTGAAACCACCTCTTTTTCCCCTCCCTCCAGTGTTGCTGTCTCCAAGAAAGACCCTGCTTCTCTCTCCTACTTGTTCCATGGGTATTGACAAAGGCCAGACATGGGAGGCAAAGCTCAGATAAGTCACTGTGACAAGTGTGAGACAAGTGTGAGATTTCCACAAGGCAGTCGGCTTCCCCACAGGCTGGAATGCCAGTTTTTTCGTAGAGCTGGGAGTTAGGAGTAAGGGGAATTCTTTCCTGGCAGCCAGGGGCTGTGTCCAGTCTAACTCAGTCACCAACACAAGCCTTCAGCCCTGCCCCAGACATGTGATACCATTTGACAAGTTTTATGCAGAAACAGGTTCCGGTTACATTTGAACTTTTCCAACTCCAAGGTCAACAGAACTCAGCCAATTCACGAGGAAGTGCCTGGGACTTTTCCTAAATGTCCTTGGTGCCTATTTTGGTGCTGTTTCAGGAACTGAGAGATGTGTCCAGACAGCTTCTCTGAGTGGCTGTTTTCTGCACGACCACAAGCCAAGTTCTGGGGCCAACCTTTACGATTCCCTCTGGAAAATATGCTCCGGAGTGGGAGGGAAAATGAGCTGCCCAGAGGGGTCAGCAAGGGTCATCTCCATGGCAATGCACATGTCCCTGTGTGTCTACTTGCCTCTGAGTGCCTGCCTGCTTCTCCACTGCCTGTCTCTATACCTGGGATAACACAGGTCCTAAAACAAAGCACCCACACCTCTGTGACTCCTGGAAAGGAGTAAAGGGCACATCAGTTCGGCCCCTCCCTTAGCATCCTGCTCCCCCAAACTGGGCAAGGCAATCTTCAGATAGGGCCAACCAGCATCCCAGTTTACCCCCTCACCTCACAACCATTCCCCCCCACCCCACCCCCGCCTCTCTCTCCCTCCCCCCCCCCTCTCTCTCTCTCTCTCTCTCACACACACACACACACACACACACACACACACACACAAGATCCAGGAGAAACTAGAATCCTGGGCCCATAGGAAGAACCTCGCTGGCTTTGGTTTATTTCCTTCGGGTGACCCCGCCCCAGCTAAGAGCGCCCACTCCCACCTCCACCTGGTGTCCGCTGCCCTCCCCGGCCGAGGAATTCCGGGCACTCGGCTCCTTATCTCTCACTGTGGAATCCGGCCGGAGCAGCCAGTGTGGGCGCGGGCCCGGCGGGGGTCCGGCAGGGCGATGCAGTCGCCTTGGGGCCCCTGTGAGGTCGCCCCAAGAAAGCCCTTTCTCCTCTGGAGCCTCGAGTGGCGCGCGGCCTGAGGCCCACGGGCTGTGAGGGCCGGAGGGAGCCGCGGGGGCGGGGGCCACTGAGGCCGGGCCCAGGCTCAGGCCTCCGGGGCCGGGGACACTCGGGGCCG
>JAAGEH010000036.1:1282755-1342793 GCA_011751065.1 Lasiurus cinereus | reverse complement strand
CGGGCCCAGGCCGGGCCCCACCTCACCCTCCGCAGGGCGCCGCTCACCTGGTCTCTGGCCGCACACCCAGCAGGTAGCTGCGGCTGGTGGGGCTGGGAGTCCACACGGGCCCGTCGTCCTCGCGGTCGCCCCGGGCCCAGGCCCGTCCGCCCGCGCCCCAGGCCCGGCTGGGCGCCCTCCGCGAGCCCATGCTGCCCGCCGCCGCCGCCGCCCGGCCCCGCGCCCTCCGGCCGCGCCGCCCGACCCGCCCGCGGCTGACGCGCGCCCCTATTTATAGCCCAGCGCCCGCCACCTGCCGCCGTCCCTCCCGGCTCCGGGCGCGGGCCGGCCCGGCCGGCGGAGGGGCCACTGCGGCTGCTCGGGCGGCCGCGCCCGCGCCCACCGCGGGGTCGCCCGGCTCCGGACCCGCCGGCTGCTCCCTCAGCGGCGCCCGCCGTCCCCCGCGGGGCGCGCTCCGGAGCCCCGGGCTGCCGCCCCTCCCCAGCGCGCTGCGGGCGGCCCAGGCTGGAGCTCCGCAGACGCAGGCCTGGAGGCGCGGCCGGGCCGGCGAGCGGAAGGTGTTGAAGTTCCGAGGAGCAGCGGCGTGGAGGTGCGAGGCCAGGAGGGCGGGAGGGCGGGCCGCGGCCAGGAGCTCCGGGCCGGCGGCCAGCGCAGGGGCTGTGGGCCCAGCCCTGGGCAAAGGCGCTCGTCCGCTGGCGCCTCGGCCCCCTCGGAGGCGGGCCCCGGTCCTCGGCTTTGTGTCGCCCCTGCATCAGCGAGCACAGATTGGGGGCTCAGCAAACGCTCCTGGGATCACTGAACCCCCCTCCATTTCCCAGCCCCTGACGGGGAAATGGGCCGAGTCCTAAAACCAGGAAAAAAACACTCATTGGCCAATTTCGGAGTGTGCTTTCTACCCTTTTCCTTACCATCACCTTCCCACTGCCCGCACCTGTCCTCCCTCCCCTTTTCCCCATTCAAAAACCATACCCCGCTCCACCAGCGTGGCCCAGGGGTTGAGCATCCACCTACGAACCAGGAGGTCACGTTATTCCCATTAGGGCCCAGGCCCAGGGTGCGGGCTCCATCCCCAGTGTGGGGCGGGCAGGAGGCAGCCGATCCATGATTCTCTCTCACCATGGATGTTTCTCTCCCTCTCCCTTCCTCTCTGAAATCAATAAAAATATATATATTTTTAAACCATATTCAGTCCTAGCTGGTTTGGCTCAGTGGATAGAGCCTCCACCTGCAGATTGAAGGGTCTCTCTGAAATCAATTTTTCTTTTTATTTTATTTCTGTTTTCCCCTGAACCACACAGCAGGAAAGTCACTTTTTCAGACGAGATCGGGCACGTTCAGGGTGGTATGGCTGTAGACAGAAAAAAAAATCACTTTTAAAAAATATGTATTTTATTGATTTTTAAAGAGGAAGGGAGAGAGGGAGAGATAGAAACATCAATGATGAGAGGGAATCCTTGATCGGCTGCCTCCTACACGCCCTCCACGGGAGATCGAGCCCACAACCCAGGAATGTGCCCTTGACCACAATCAAACCCAAGACCCTTCAGTCTGCAGGTTGATGCTCCATCCATTGAGCCAAACCAGCCAGGGCTGAAATCATTTAAAAAAAAAATCATATTCAAAGCCCTCCTCAGAGCCAGTCTATGATAGCAATAAGAAGCTTTCGTCTTAGGCAAAGAGCTTCTTAGAAAGTAGAACCCACGCTCCTTCTCAGATACCAAACCTATTCAGCCTTTTCCATCTAAGCACAATGAGTGTGAGGGCAAACCTCCAGCAAATTGGTCTAAGGACTAGAAAACCCCAGAGGGAAACAGGAAGTGTGTACAGGGGGCTCTGGGCTATCGAAACGGGAGGCCTAGAAACAGAGGAGCTCCCCAGTTTAGTGAACGCCAGGTTTCTCAAGCAGCTTAATCCCGCTCTTCACACATCAAAGGCAAAACCAATTACCCGCATTTTCCAGAAAAAGAGAGGCAAATGCTATGGGATTAAGCTTTAGAACACCTGGTAGATTTTGGACGATCTGTCTACATCTGTATAAATGTAACACCATGCCCACCCATAAAACTAGATAGTGCTGCTGACCCACAGGATGGGGGGCTTTTTCCGGTGAGAAGTGACTTAAATGACTATCATATTCTTTTGCTTCATTCTCCATGCAATCAGTGACACGTGTTGATCTGTTAGTATTTGTGCACTACAAATTCCATTTGCAAATAATAAATATGCTCTTTTTTAAAAAATAGAGCATTTTAAAAGGCCATACTGCATGACCCATTGAACTAGCTCAGGAATTCATGTGGATCAAGCATATCAAACTCAAAGGCTAAAAAATGAGGCATGTGGTCCACAGGCCATGAGTTTGACATGCTTGATCTGGACCTATGTCCCTACTTAACAGAGATCTGAGTAACAGAGGATTTGAAGATATTTGGGAATTATCAAGTAAACAGTTCAAACTTGGAAAAGCTTGAGAAAAGCCAAAAGAAATAGGTGTTCATAAAAGAGTTCAAACTATCTGAAGAAGCATACATCTAATGCAAACTGAAATATAAATAAGTGCAAATTAAAATAAGTACTGCCTTGGGGGGAGGGGCAGAGTAGGAGGGATCTTTTCCATTTGAAGATATATCTAGGCCAATAAATAAAAAAAATAAGACAACAACAAAAGTTCAGTAAGAGTTCTTGCCTTTGAGATGTCCCCTATTTTGCCATAAACATATACAAGATAAAATCTAGCCAGACTCAAGGTTCCCAAAAATTTCACCCCCTCTTCCTCACTTGACAGATGCAAGAACTGAGGCCAAGAGAGATCAAATGACTCACAGAGCCCAGACTGGAACCTAGCTTCTGATTTCATCATTCTATCACACTGCCAGTGAGTTTACTTAAGAGAAATAGGGATATGAAAAGCAAAAGGAAATATATATAACCACCACAAAAAAAATCAATAAATAAAAAATAAATAACCCTAACTGGTTTGGCTCAGTGAATAGAGCCTGAGCCTGCGGACTGAAAGGTCCTGGGTTCGATTCCAGTCAAAGACATATGCACAGTTTGTGGGCTCAATCCCCAGTAGGGGGCATACAGCCAATCAATGATTTTCTCTCATAAGGCTAAATAAGAAAATGAATGTAAGAAGAATGTTTGTCATGAAGAAATATTCTGTTAAGCACTGACATTATCATAATCATACCATAAAGTTAGCTATTAACTGAACAAGGATTGAAAGATGATATCCAAAATAAAAATTGCAAAAGTAAGACGGGATTATAAATGTGCATGTTTTTTTTTTTTTCTAATCATTCTGTATCATTTTCCAAAGGAAAACTCAAGTTTTAATATGGACTTCAAAGAAATCTCATACTTGGGACCTGGGGCCTGTGCCCCCAGTTCCTAAGGCTGTTGTCAGATGATAGAAAAGGTCAACATGACCTGATTCTCTTAGAGAAGGCAGGGGGATGGGAGAGGTTGAAGGGGGCATGTTTTAGAATCTAGAAAATCCTGTCTTGTTCAGATTAGACCCTGAAAAAATCTGATTTTTCCACTCAAGCATTCATTCATTCACTTATTCAAACACTCTTTGAAACCACTACTGAATGCAAGGACTTTTAAAATATTAGACTGACTCACAGGATGAATTTGGAACAATCTCCATTATATAACTGAAAAAAGCAAGCTTCAGAACACTTCGTGTAGAATGCTACCATTTGTATTAAAAATAGATATATAAATATACATATTTATAAAGTTGTAAATTCATAGAATTGCTCAGAAAGATACACAAGATAAAGATAACAGCAATTAACTCTGGAGAGGGAATAGGGAACTGAAAGCTGGCCTCCATTAGGAAGCTTACGTTTTTTTTCCATTGTATACTTTTGTATTGTTTGAATGTCTTACCATGTATATGTAGTAATTTTTCAAAACACACAAACATTTTAAAATCAAGTAAAATAAGGTGTACTCGGTGCTGAATACTCAGTGCTGAATACGCAGTGGTGAAAGGGCAGGCGGGTGTGGGGAGGGTCCTCAGGCTTCGGGAAGGCAGTTGGACTTGCTGAGCCACAAGTGTTAAGTTTTCAAAACCCAGACTGTTTACCTAAGTTAAGGAACAGTTCTCTCTACACACTCAATGAGCTTTATAGTCACTCAGGATATCATTTTACAAAGATAAAGCAGTTGGAAAATAAATACTAGTCATTTGTCAAGCCTCAGCATGTGTTAAATTGTAATTTCTATGAGGGTAGGGATTTTATCTGTTTAACTTCATCAGGAGAGCACTCCAGCTAATGTGCAGATAAGTGCTTCTTACGGCAAGCCTTTTCTGATAAAAATGATAGCACAACCATTAAAAACACCTTGAAGAAGAAAAGATCAAAAGGTATTGGACCCTGAGGGAAGCAGGTTCCCTCTGAGGGCTAGGCAGCGCCCCCTCCCCTCAGAAGGACGGTCTTCAAATGGCAAGTTAAATCCCCAAGAGAATCAAAGGTCATAGAGACACTGTGTATGCTTTTGTCACAAGCAAAAGTGATGTGCAGGGCTCTCCCTGGGGTGATGAGGCACAGATTGACTCCAAAGAGAACCTGGCACTCCATCCGCAGGGGAGGGAGGAATGTGGATGTCTGGATGGCTGCACACCCAACAAGCTGGCCTATGGCCAAAGCAGCAGGTCACGAAAGCAATGCAGTGGTTGACACCACGGACTCAAGACACCAGACAAGCCTGACTCAGCACCCCTCGCGTACAGGTGGCCCGGCAACTTGAACCTCTCTGCGCAATGAAGCATAACTGCAAGATCGATCATCCTGAGGACTATGAGAATCACTAGAAAGTATTTAGCAACATGCTGGGCGTGGGAGCAGGGCTTAAAGTGCTCTTGTCACCAGGATTACTAAATAAGGGAGAGGTGTCCCAGACTGGTCATAACTGCCCATTGGCATCCAAGTGTAAATGGCAGGTGAGGTGTTCTGAAGTCACAATAAGAACCCTTCACTTTTGCCTAGCTGGCATAGATCAGTGGTTGAACACTGACCTATGAATCACGATTCGATTCCTGGTCAGAGCGGTGGAGGACATGCAGGAGGCAGCCAATCAATGATTCTTATCATTGATGTTTCTATTTCTATCCCTCTTGGAAATCAATACAAATATATATATTTTTAAAGAATCCCTCATTTTTATCTAGTGTTTCATAAAAATGCTTTCACACTCATCATCTCACAAAAGCCGGAGAAGCAAGTTGAATGGGAACAACTACCTCTGTTAGGAAGGGGTGGGGCTGGTGCAGTGAGGGGGCTTTATCGAGAACTGGTTATAGCAATCACTAAACTGTGGAGTCTCTCTGAAACTGAGGCAAGCACCAACCTTTCCCAGCGCCATTAGCATTTCCACTGAAAATGTGGCATTTGACAGAGGAAGAAAATGATTTCTGTTTTCAATTGTGAAAAGGTCGAGCAAGTTTATCTAACTTACTAATCAATAATTGATATTCAATACCTCCCTTGAAAGATCATCTCTAAGAATTCAGCCAACACTCACTTCCCTTTGCTGTGCTAGATCCTGTCTGACAGTCCCACATCCCACCCAGCAGGACTGCAGCAACTCCATGGGTCAGAGGTCAGAGGAGACCCCCACACCTCCTGTTCCTTGTGCTGGGTCAGAACCTAAATCTGTCATCAGTGAAAAGGCAGCCCAGCCTCAAATAGCTAATTCCAAGTCTGTCAGAACCAAGTTCCCTGTGGCAGTGGCAATCCCAGGCCTCTTGGACACTGCAAGGACATGACAGAATTCCTCCCTCCGGTAAAGGGTTTTCTTAGATTGAAAATCCATTTAAAGGAGAGATAGAGATGCCCAGAAAATTTCAATTGGCCCTAAAGCCAATGCCACCAGCCCAGAGGAGACTTTGAAGATGACTCTTGACCGGCATGAAGACCTTCCCTGACCCCTTCAGACGATCTCTAGAGAGTCAAGGTGTCCCAGGCTCCCAGTGTCCTAATCACAGCTCCAGAGTCTAGAGGAACCCATGGACAGTGGGGACACAGCTCTCCTGCAGCAATGGGACATGAGGGGCGTCTGGGAAGACCCTTGAGGGGAGCAGGTGGGGCCAGGCTCACCTGAAGAGGAATACAAGAGCCCACCTGCATGATAAGAAGATTTTTATTTGAAATATAGTCTGAGCAACATGAATGTAGCCAGGAGCAGGAGGGGCTGGCCTGCCTGGGGCAGCAGCCTCTCTAATGGCACAGGAGCAAGAATACAAACATCCCAACGTCTGTGGGCCCCAAACTCCCTGGTCAGGAGAGGCAGGATGGCCGCAGACAAGGCGCACATTCCTTCTGAAGGGTCTCCCCTCAGTGCCTGCCTGCCTGGGCCGCACTGCTGCTCCCCAGCCCCAACCAGGTGTGCTGCAGAAGTTTCTCCCACCCATGCAGAGCCTGCAGGACAGCCAATTCTCCAGGACTACTCTGGGGGACAGAGTCAGAGAAGGCAGGAAGGATGGGCAAGGTGGCTGAGGCCCTCGTCAAGCCAGGCTGGGCAGAGCTCTCCAACGGGAACCGTGCCAGTCCCTTCCTTCCCACTTTCTTGGGCTCTGTCCTCCCCAAGAGCTGGGAAGAGGCCCCTGGCTGAAGGCAGCAGGTGGGGAGCCTCCCAGAAGAGCACAGCTGCTGAGGGGTTTCAAGCGGAGTGGACAGCACTGGGCTGGAAGGATACAGACAAGAGTTGGGGTACTGAGAAGCAGCACAAAGCCATAAATAACAGAAATTCAGATCTGTGAGGGCAACCCCACATCTCCTGGGGCCAGGGCACACCCATCTCCCCCCAGCTCAGGGCAGACACTGCTCCAGGACACAGCCCGCCACGCCCACTGGGCAGAGCCTTCTATTTTCCACTGTCCACACAGCAGGTGCAGCACCCACAGCACCACCCGACCTCCGGTCACACCTCAGGGGATGGTGCGTGGCTGTCCTTGTCCTGAGAGGCCAGTGGTTGACTCTGAGCATCTCGGACAATGTCCTCCTCAGGGGCCGAGCCTGGTGACCTCCTGGCCTCTGGATCACCTGACAAAGGCTCGCCGGTACATTCTTCCAGTCCATTTTCCCTGGTCTCCATGGATACCTCCTCCCCAGAGCCCTCTTCTGGCTCTGCTGCCTCCTCTGCTGCCTCGGCCGCCTCCTCCTCGTCCTCCTGGTCTCTCACCTTGTGGACGATGAAGAGGTGGCGGCTGAGGGAGCTGGTGGAGGTGTAGCACAAGCCACAGAAGGGACACTGGGCCGTGGAGCTATCCACCTGGTGCTGAGGTATGTGGCTCTGAAACTCGATCCCCGAGTCTGTGGCAAAGCTGCATTTCGCGCACTGGAAAAGGGACCTGTGCCTCTTGACAGAGGAGACGGTCTCGCCATTGTTGGTGCCTGGAGCATCCTCCGCTCCGCTGACCCGTCTCTTCAGATGGTTCACCTGAAAGGCACACAGCCGTCAGCTGAGTCCAGGCCAAGCTGAGCCCGACACAGGAGCCCCCAACCATGACCAGCGTAGCCCAAGGCCTCGTAGAATCTCCACCCAGGCCAGAGTCACCCCGGCCCTGAACGCTTGTTTGACTTTGGTTTGTCTGGGGTTTTTATTTGCTTTTTTAAATGGGACATATGCTGTGGCATAACATTCCAAAGATACAGGAAGGGCATAGAGATTACATCCCTCCAGCCCACGCCCCAGGCCTACTCTCCAGAGATGGCCATATCGCCCGGCCTCTGGGGCTCCTCCAAAAGATATTCTACACGTTTACAAAAATAAAGCTGCTCTTCTACACAATGATAACGTTGCATGCACACTGTCCTCTGCCCTGTTCTTTTCACAGCCGGCGCTTGTCTCCATGAGGCTGAGACAGAGGCCACGCTTTCTTAACAGCAGCATGCGGGCCCACTGAGGGGATGAGCAATCCCCACTGGCGGGCATTTAGTCATGTTCCATCTGAAATGCACATGGTGCTGCAGAGAACATCCTTGAACACACTTCTTTGTGTCCAAGGCCAAAGACCCGGACAGAAAAATTCAAGAAGCTGACTTGCTGCATCAAAGGGTGTGTGCTTTTGAAGGGAAGGGGAGGGGGTGCATTTGAATCACAGACAGATGTTGCCAAAATGCCAACTAACTCCCCAACTGCTTGTGGGCAAGGGCCTTTGCTGATTAGCGAGAGCCCTTCTCTAAACAGCCCAGATGGTCGGTCCTGGACCTCCAGGTGCTCTTAGCTCCCCAGGTGTGCCGTGCTCCTCTGAGGCACAAGCCCCCATCACAGAGTAGGAAGAGGCTACAGTGAAGAGGGAGGCCAGGCTGCCACTGAAGTTCACCAGAAATGGGCCTGGAACAGGGATGAAGTCACAGGTCAAGAGCGCAACCCTAGCTGGTTTGGCTCAGTGGACAGAGTGTCAGCCTGTGGGTTGAAGGTCCCAGGTTCGATTCCGGTCAAGGGCATACGCCTGATTGCGAGCTCGATCCCCAATAGGGGGCATGCAGGAGGCAGACGATCTATGATTCTCTCTCATCACTGATGTTTCTCTCTCTCTTTCTCCCTTCCTCTCTGAAATCAATAAAAATATATTTAAAAATAAATAAACAACATAGAACAAGTGTCCAGAAGAGCAGATGTTGGAGTATGGCTCTTCCCACAACCAGTGTAGGATGGGGGTGGGAATCTGTCGCCTCCCCAGACAATCAGCCCCCCGCCCACTCCTAGGACTGCAGTGAGGCAGGAACAGGCTGGTGTGTGAGAAAGCTCCCCGGTCACTGAGCACAGACCACCCCTAAGAAGTGCTTCCAGCGACAGGGAAACAGCAGAACCAAGAGGCAGTGTGTTGCCTCGAGTGTCTCTGTTCCTGTCTTTCACTTGTGTGCAATCCCAGGTGGGATCACTCAGGCTCGAGAGCGACCCACATTGAGGGAAGTTGTCAGGGCTGTTGAGACATGGCTACAATGACCACTGGGTACCTTGTGGCCTTCCCAGTGCCCCTCCAACGCCAGCCCTCACTGAGAAAGCTGCTCTGGTGGGCAAGGGCCCCACACTCACCTGAGGGGAATGTCCACCTGGAGGTCTGACTTTGGACGTCTGGCTCAAATCAGGGTTTCTGATGCCATGCATAAGGCTGATGTGGCTCTCCAGGAGGGAGGGCCGAGGAAAGCTGGGGCTGTCCTCTGTGCAATACCTGTGAAAGGACGGCCAACGAAATGGTGTGAGATGACAGGCCGCAGCGCCCAGCGGAGCCAGGCAGGCAGAGGTTGACGCTGCTTTTGGGTGGTCCTCAGGCTGGCAGGGAGTACCGGGTACTCCCCAGAGCACTCTAGGCAGCAAACCAGTTGAGGTGACAGACAACAGCAGGTCAGAATGTGTGCACTGGCCCTCGGCCATGAGCTTACCCTTCACTGCCTGGTAACACTGCCCAGAGGTCCGGGTGCTGGGCTGGTGGTCAGCATGAGTCCAGCATATGTGCTGGAGCACAGGCAGGTGGTGCTGCCGGGCTCATGGTCACACCACCACTCCTCGTAAACCCTAGGGCCCTTCACCACTGACCGGCACAGCAGCCAGGGTTAGGGGAGCAGGAAGGGAAAGGCCTCAGAAGCCCCTAGGTTCTGGGAGCTAGGGTTTTGTTTTATGGGTTTTTTTTTAGTGTAATAGGTGCGTATGTGAGTGGGTGTGAGTGTGGGCGTAAGTGGGTATATGAGTATGTGGAGGTGTGTGTGAAAGTGGGTGTGTGTAAATATATGTGTGTGAGTAGGTGTATGTGTGTGGGGGGGGGGGGGGAGTAAGTGCATGTGAGTAGGCGTGTGGGTTTATGGGAGCTGGTTTTGACCTGCCCTGATTTCTGAACTAGCCACAGCAGTTTTCCATGCTTATCTCTTGCCTTTGATTGCTGATCTCAGAATAGAAAACGCATGGACAGTCTTTTGGGGCTCAGACTTCCCATGCGGAGACTCACCCACATGTGTAGACTTTCTTGACGGTGTCATGGTTGTTGCGGATGTGTTTGCGCAGGCTGCTGGGGGTGTGGAAGGACTGCTCACACTGCCGACACGGGTACCGCTTCAGTGTCTGCAGGTCACAGAAAGCAAAGCATCAGAACTGCAGAAGAGTTCTGGGTGTGCCCAGACGACATGGGCAGAAAGGATGCCCCACAGACCTCAAAATCTGTGGAACCTACCCTGCCCAATCCTAAGGGGTCAGCCACATAAGGGGCCGCTGACCCCACAGGAGAGAGGTCCAGAGAGCCCTGGCACGGCCCTGTGACCTGAGACTGCACTTACCCGACCGTGGCTCTTCTTCATGTGGGACACATAGCTCTCCCGATCAGGAACCCACTCCTGGCACTCCTGGCAGGTCCAGCCAGTGCTCCTCAGCCGGGGCTTGCCCTCAGCCCTGCGATGGGCCTCGGACCTGCCCCAGCGGCCGGATGGCAGGGAGCTGCCCCGAGAAGCCACGCTAGTGGCAGAGGGCTCTGTGGAAACTCGAGAACCAGGGCGGCCGGAGGTCGCGTCTGCTGAAGACTGGAGGCTTGACAGCTCTTCCACGTTTCGGGGAACACCGTGCGTGCTCTGGGGATGGGGAGAGTGGTTACTGACTGGGCAAGGGGAAAGAGGCACAGAGTCAGGCCCCCCGGGCCTGAGGCATGCACCCTCCTCTTAGCCTCCTCCCACAAGGCCACCCACCTTGACGTGTTGCATCAGCTCCGGCTTCTGTAGGAACAAGAGCGGGCACTCGGGGCACTTGAAGACGCCCACCTGTGCCTGGCTGGCATTCTGGTAAAAATGCTGCTGCATGTGCCTCTTCTTGTTGAAGATCATCTCGCAGGAGCACTTGTACATGAGCCTGTGGGACAAGCCCCAGGGCGTGAGGTGGCCAGAGCTCTGCTGGCAGAACCACGTGGCCCTCCACCCCATCTCCGCTCTCTCTGAACCAGGGTCGGGCTGGGGAAAGCACTACTCTGAGCCAGTCTGGATTCTCCCCAGTCTCGGGATGTCTTCGGTGGGCTCCAGACATCTCTGCCACTAGCCCCGGCTCCCAGGAGGACCCAACACCTTCCCCTACAGCACCCAGGCCACTGGGCTCTGCCCCCAGGCCTGCTGGCCTCGAGGCTGCACTCACTGGGAGGGTTTGTGGGGCTGGGCGGGGTGCTGGGTGGTGCTGTGGTCCACGGTGCTGCTGGCAGTCTTGAAGGCCATGGGGCAGAAAGCACATTTGTGGAAAACCTGGCAGTGTTTCTCCTGGATGTGGCTTTTCAGCAAGGCCAAGGTCAAGTGGACGACCCCACAGTGGATGCACCTGAATGACAGGGGGGAGGCGGGGAGGAGTGGTGGTTAGATCCAGAGATGGTCCTGGAAAAGGAGGGATGGGGAAAAGAACAGAGCTGTGTCGGGACTCAGTCACACCACCACTCGTCTGAGAAGGTGGGTGCCCCCAAAACTCTCCTACAGTTCTGATGCTTCACTTTCCATCCTTCACTCATACATGCTGAGAGCCTGCCTGCTGCTGTCTGGCATAATGCGGTCGCCAAGGCCACACCTGGAGAGAAGCAGGGAGAAACCCTCCTCTCCTTCATTGGCCAGAGGATATTCGTTTGCATACCAAAAACTTGGGCCTCGCTAAGAGAAGTTGGTGGGGGTGAAGAAGGGTGGGAGTGGTAAAAATAAAAATGACACAAACAGTATTCATTTAATGTGGTACAACTGCAAGAGGAATTTCAAGAGGCTGTACAAAGCCTGTGCCTGCCCACAGGCTGGTACTCAGTAAACAGGGATGGTTGCCGAATAAAACACAGTAAAGAAATGCTAAGCTCCCCATAACAACCACATAAAACAAATGGCCCCAGCCCAGGAATAAACACTCTTAGGGCAGTGGTCGGCAAACTCATTAGTCAGCAGAGCCAAATATCAACAGTACAACGATTGAAATGTCTTTTGAGAGCCAAATTTCTTAAACTTATTCTAATGCCACTTCTTCAAAACAGACTCGCCCAAGCCGTGGTATTTTATGGAAGAGCCACACTCAAGGGGCCAAAGAGCCGCATGTAACTCGCAAGCCGCAGTTTGCCGACCACTGTCCTAGCACATCCCTATCCAGTGGCACCTGCTCTGATGGCAGAGATGGCCTATGCTGCAACGTCCACTTTGCTCTTCACATTTAAACGGATAAAATGGAAGGGCCAGACTTATGGCCACATTTCCAGGGCTCCGCAGCCAGTGGCTGGTGCCATTCTGCATCATGCAGCCAATCAGTGCCATGACATCTCCTTGGTGGGCAACTTTTCCTTTCTGTTTCTCCCTACTAATTTCTCTTTTCAGAGTCTTGTTTAGCAGATATGTCACTTTTTATTTTGTCTGAACTGAAATGTCTGCAACCATTCTTCTGAAACTGAGGCCGTGCTAGACTCTTGACTTCAGACATCTCTCTGTTAACACTGACTTTCAGCCTGTGGCCTGCCTCCCTGCCAACCTGAGCCCACAGAGTTTTACCATCTGATGCTCAGCCCTTCCTCCTGCCCATAGATACACCCAGGAGAAATCACCTCCAACCTCCCTCTTGTGGCAACATGCCTGCCCCATCACCATGACCTCTGGAGATCCTGAAGGAAAGGACACACCTTCACTTAAGAACTCTTTTGTCACAGAATCCTGACCAGTGTCTTTGTTTTCCTTCTCTGTGTGTGTGTGTCTAGGAGGTGGCAGGGCTTGTGGAATCACCTCTGCAAACGTAGGAGCAGTGCAGAGCAGCCCGCAGAACCAGAAAGCTGTCTGCAATGAACATCGATGAACACTTACCACTAAACCTGTATGTGCCACAGTTTTTATATAAACTACTGACTTAGTTATATTTTTTACTTTTCTCTCCTGTTAAACAATATAGCGACCAACCCTAGCACACAGAGTAACTTCCACACCACAAAGTATTCTGAGGGAAAAAATCCACATTATTTCCAAATTCCTCCAAAGTGGCCAGGGATACCGGGTTTGTGTAAAGAGGCTCCTAAGTGGCCTTATTTGTGCAGTCTGACCGAACTCCTGCAGGAATTCCTCTTCAAAAATTCACCTGAAAATACATCCTGTGTACCCAGTAGACATGCTCTTCAAAGAAACTGCACTGAAAATAAGAATGTGAAGGGGGAAATGCATGCTGCGCAACCTCAGTGGAGGAGAGAGATAAATCCAACCCCTGACACAAGTCTTTACCAAATTGTTAAGAAAAAAGAGAAAACAGACAATATGCTGTGAGATACGTAGTTTTAGAAAAGAAAAAGAGAAGAAAAAATTTTAATTTTGCTAACAATCACAAATATAAGAAAATAACATATTATTTAAGACAGCCTAAACTTGTTCCCTTATGATATCATTGGCCACTCTCCAAATTATCAACAGAGAAAATAATTTATACAATTCTAAATATATATATATATATATATATATATATATACACACACACACATATATATATACAACACATTGCTCATAGAATACATAAACATAAAAATATATAAAATATATAGGCTTTTTACATTATCTTCAAGAGAAAGCAAAATTAAAATAAAAAATACTACTACTGTAAAATTGTAGTAAAGCTCAATGAAATGTAACATAGGTACTTTTTGAGAATTTATTTTAAAATATTAATACTTACAGAACAAGAGAAAATATTTGCAAATTATGTGTCTGACAAGGTACTTGTATCCTGAATATACAAAGAACTCTTACGACTTGATAATAAAACAAATAACCCAATTTAAAAATGGGCAAAGATCTAAATAGACATTTCTTCAAAGAAGATATACAAATAGATGCTCAACACCATAAGCCATCAGGAAAAGCCAAATAAAAACCATAATGAGACACCATTTACACCCGGAAGGATGGCTAGAATCCAAAGTCAGAACGAATGTTGGCGAGGATGTAGAGAAAGCAGAACCCTCGTGCACTGCTGGTGGGAACGTGAACATGGAACAACCACTCTGGGAAACAGTCTGGCAGTTGCTCAAAAAGTTAACTGAGTCCTGACCAGGTGGTTCAATTGGTTGGAGCACTATCCCCTGTACCAGCAGATCTCGGGTTCAATTTCTGGTCAGTTCACATACCTAGATTTCGGGTTCAATCCCCAGTAGAGGTATATGAGAGCAAACTAATCAATGTATTTCTCTCTCTCTCTCTCTATCTCTATCTCTATCTCTCCCTCTCTCCCCTTTTCCCCTCTCCCTCTGCCACCCTCCCTACTTCCCCTTTCTCCCTCCAGCTACTCTACTCCTAGGTATATACCCACAAAAACTGAAAACATATATCCACACAAGAACTTGTACATAAATATTCATTAGCAGCATTTTTCATAATAGCCAAAAGGTGCCTATCAACTGACAGATAAACAATGTGTAGGATATACATCCAATAAAATATCATTCAGCCATAAAATAGAAATACTGTATATGTTACAACATGGATGAATCTTGAAAATATTATGCTCAGAGCACATATTATATGATCCATTTATATGAAATGTCCAACATAAATCTACAAGACAGAGAGTAAATTAGTTGTTGTTTATGGACTGAGGGGTAGGATGGTGGGAAAATAGTGAATGTAGAGATTTTTGGGTGAATATATAACTCTGAATATACTGAAAATCATGAGATTGGACACTTTAAGTGGGTGAACTGTATGATATTTAAATTATATCTGAATAAAGTTGTTACCAAAAAATCTATAATAATAAAAGGGTAATATGCTAATTAAACTGGGCATCTTCTGGATGTCCTTCCTGACAAAGCCGGGTGGGAGGGAAGCTGGCCTGGGTCCCGGGTGCCTGCGGGTGGCCGGAATAGGGAAGCCCGGGTCCCAGGTGCTGGAGGAAAGCTGGCGGTGTCAGCATCTGGGGAGGGAAGGCCTACTCTTGCATGAATTTTCGTGCATCGGGCCTCTAATATATTAATAATAGAAAGTCCTAACTGTAATGAATAGTGTATTAGTGTGTATGTCTTTGGAATGTAATAACAGATCATTGAAGATTTTAATGTCTGTTATATTCAGTGATCCTTCCAAAATACACAGCTGACTCTCAATACATTTCTTACAAAAAGGCTTAAAAAACTAAATTGCTTTTGAAACAGTTTCCTTTTACTCTTATATAAGAAAGTAAATATAATAATTAGAAAACAAAAAAACTCTTATTGCCGAAACCGGTGTGGCTCAGTGGATAGAGCGTCGGTCTGCTGACTGAAAGGTCCCAGGTTCGATTCAGGTCAAGGGCATGTATCCTGGTTGCGGGCACATCCCCAGTAGGGGGCGTGCAGGAGGCGGCTGATCGATGTCTCTCTCTCATCGATGTTTCTAACTCTTTATCCCTCTCCCTTTCTCTCTGTAAAAAAATAAATAAAATATATCTATCCCTCTCCCTTTCTCTCTGTAAAAAATCAATAAAATATATTTTAAAAAAACCTCTTATTTCTCTCTCATTGAAGTTTCTAACTATCTCTCCCCCTTCCTCTCTGTGAAAAATCAATAAAATATTAAAAAAAAAAACTCTTATTAATCCACCTGTACAGATTCAAAGTGAAAAATCTTAGTGTTGATTGCATGTCTATTGGATTGGATCTCGGAAGCAGCAGCACACACTTAAGTCACAGTTAGCACAGTATTTATGTCACAGGACTCGGTAAAAACGCTCATCAGGTGTTTGGTTTAAAATGTAGCCTGGGAGGCTGCCAATCCCTTCTGCAACATGGCGGCAAGGGTTCCACACAACCTGTCTGGCCGTTTTGTTTCTCATGCACTTTAGAGTCTCTGTTCTCCATAACATGCAAAGAAATTAATCTTCATTTAGAAATATTTATAGCAAGATAGAAAGCTAGAGTCATCACTAACCCTACCTGTCCTCACCCCTGTCACAAGCTATCATCGAACCCTAATGCTTATTACACTTCCTGAATTTTTCTCAACTCTACCTCAGCCTAAGTCCATGCCTGAGCTGAAGCCCTCAGCATCTCCCCTGGACCGTCACACCTGCTTCTCAAACCATCTCTAGTCTCCACCCTCTTTAAAATAACATGTCAGCTTCCCAGAAACTTTCTAGCCAATCAACTGTCCACTGGATAAAGACCAAATGTTTATCAAGGAATACAAGGTTGGGCAAGGCCTGGCCTCCACCAACTCCGGGTCTCATTTCTCACCTCTACCCCATTCATCCTGACCCACCTCGGCAGAAATGCTGAGCTTCCCATAACCCCTCCTGTTTGTGCTGGTATCCTGCCCATATCCTTGGTCCAGACATACTCTCCCTTTCTTCTGTCTGAAAACCTCCTAATATCCCCTCTCTCAAGTTTTCCTGGACCATTCCTCCATATGGGACTTATTACTCCGAGTTACAATTTGTGTGTACATGTTTATAATCTACCAGACTGAAGCCTCCTTGAGCACATGGGATGTGTCTTAATCATTTTTTATATATTCAGTGTCTGGCACAATGCTAAAGACAATAATAAGAACTGAAGAAAAGTTGAATGGACTAAAACAATAAATATTTTTAAAAACTAAAGAGAAGAAAACCTTACTAAATTTGGGCAAAATTAAGTTTCAGAAGTGAAAGTGATAAAAATAAACCATGAAATATAGTAACTTTCAAATGCAGTAAGCCAGCACAGGAGAACTGATGGGCAAATGTGAAAGTTAGAGATTAGTGAGCTTTGGAGGGAGTTTTCCCCCTATTCTTTTTCCGGAAAATGACTTTGCTTATATATGTTTGACACAATGGAGGAGATTCAGTCTCAAATAGACTTTTCTTGTTCTTACTCTGAGGCCGACCATTTTTTCCATTCTCAGGTGTCACTTGCTTCTCACAAACTGACAAAAACGAATCAACACAAAGACACTAGAGCCCTTCAAGTTTGGAGTCTTGCAGCTCCATTTGTTAACGAGAAGTGGGAACATTTCAAAGTGTTGCAATTAGTAAATTTATCATTGAAATAGTGCTTTCCATTTAATATGCCAAACACAATAACTCTGTGAGCAAATTAAATTAGCATGTTTTAAAGAACCAACCTGACAAAGTGAATGTTATACCTTAACCTTGGAAGCAATTTTTGCTAATATTTAATTTTTTTAAACTTGGTATTCTTCTCCCTCTTGTGCTTCCTGCTCTCTAGAGCACATACCGATCAGCATGCTTGTCTGGTTAAGCTGGAGCCCAGGACTCTGAAGACCAAGCTCAATGGCAAGTTCTGGGTCAGAAGAAGGACCAGCCCCTGGGCAACCCCCAGAGAGGACAGCGAGCCAGGCAGCACCCACCTGTAGCCCACCTTGCGGGCATAGTGCAGGCAGTTCTCCTTCACGTGGGTCTGGAAGTAGGCAGAGCGGCAGAGGGCTCCACACTCTGGACAGCAGTACGGGGACTTATGTGTGTGGATCCGTTGGTGAGCACAGAAACTGCACTGGTTGGGCAGCAGCATCTGGCACACCGGGCACGTCTAGGAAAGAACACGGAGAAGACAGTTCACACAGGTGCCGCAGGCCATGTCTCTCCAACCACAGCTGCCTGGCTTTCCCAGGGCATGGATCAGAATGACCCTCCACACCCCACAACTCTTCTCTTAGGGTACCTGACACCCTAGACCTCATTAAGAGTGTTGATACCGCCTGGCCAGTGTGGCTCAGGGGTTGAGCGTCAACCCATGAACTAGGAGGTTACAGTTCCATTCCAAGTCAGGGTTCCGACCTCAATCCCAGGTAGGGGTGTGCAAGAGGCAGCTGATGGGTGATTCTCTCTCATCATTGATCTCTCTCTCTCTCTCTCTCTCTCTCTCTCTCTCTCTTTCTTCATCCCCCTCTTTGAAATCAATTTAAAAAACATCTATTTTTTTTAAAGTGTTGATACTGACCCTAGTAAGCTTTATCTTGTTAATCACAGACAGACCTGACCCTGTCTTCCCGATTAGTCCTGTGTGTTTCTTCCCTCTGGCTTGGCAGAGGGCCAGCATTTCCTCTCCAGAGGCCTAAGGCCCTTCTTGAAGTCTAAGATCTCACTTCACTGCCAGACTCGCCAGGTCTTCACCCTGGCTTAGCAGAGGTGGCTCCTACTTAACACCATGTCAGATGGTTCTGTGACTTCCTATGGGGACCGGAGCATGCCCCAACTACCTGCAGAAGCTCCAGGGTACACTGACAGAGGGGCCTTGCCAGCTTCCATTTCCTCAGCCCTGTCTATCCACTCTGGGTGGGCAGGGGTGGAACCAAGGGAAGGAATCCTATAGCCAGATTCCCTGAAGTTCTAATGGGCAGAGCCCTGACAGGCAGAGGAAGGAGCAGCGGGCCGAGCGGTGCCCACATCTGGAGAAGTCCTTAGCAAAGATGAGGCAACGATGCTCTCACTTGGGGGGTGGGAGGTAGGGGGAATCTAGGTCTGAGGAGTTGTGCAGAAGGACAAGTCATTAGGGAGGACAGAAAAGGATCTCTGCTTTAATCAGCAAAATCCAGAATGAGGGGCCTCTACAGGACAACCCCAGCTCTTTCTACAAATAAATTACGGGGGCGGGGGGGAGGGAACTTTTGATTTGAGAGAAATTTTCAATAACGCCAGTATATGGCACTAATTTAGATAATGATTCAAGCCAGCCAAGTGAAAAAGGAATGAGATGCTAACTTTATTATATTTTTATACTAGAGGCCAAGTGCATGAAATTCATGCGGGGGGGCGGCGGTAAAGGAAAAGGGGTGTCCCTCAGTCCAAGAGGAGGAGACAGAGAGAAACACTGATGTGAGAGAGACACAAAGAATGGTTGCCTTCCACATGCCCCTGACAAGGGCCAGGAGCTTGCAACTGAGGTACGTGGCCTTGACCAGAATTAAACCCGTCAGAAGGCTGACGCTCTATTCACTGAGCCAAACTGGCTAGGGCGGAATCAGATGTTTACATAATTTTTAAGTAATATGAAATTAAACTAAATAACCAAAAGCATTGCCTAAAAATTGAAAAACAGAAACATATAACCTAACTGTACCGCAGGTAACTATATCAACTACATGAATAAAAGGATTACTGTACTCCCAAACACCTTTTTCTTTTCTTTTTTTTTTAATTAAATTTTTATTATTCAGATTATTACATTTGTCTCTCTTTTTTCCCCTCCATAGCTCCCCTCCACCCCGATCCCACCCCTCCCTCTACCCTTAACTTCCCTCCCAATTGATGAGTCCATAGGGGTATGATTTTTGTCTAGTCTCTCCCTGTACACCCCTCACCCCTTTCCCCTGAGAATTATCAGTCCACTCCCTTTCTGTGCTCCTGATTCTATTATATTCACCAGTTTCTTCTGTTGATCAAATTTTTAATTCACTTAATTTTTAGATTCACTTGTTGATAGATATGTATTTGTTGTTCATAATTTTTTATCTTTTACCTTTTTCTTCTTCCTCTTCTAAAAGAGTACCTTTCAGCATTTCATATAATACTGGTTTGGATTTGATGAACTCCTTTAGCTTTTTCTTATCTGTGAAGCTCTTTATCTGCCCTTCAATTCTGAATGACAGCTTAGCTGGATAGAGTCTTCTTGGTTGTAGGTTCTTGCTATTCATCACGTTGAGTATTTTTTGCCACTCCCGTCTGGCCTGCATCATTTCTGTTGAGAAATCAGCTGACAGTTGTATGGGTGCTCCCTTGTAGGTAATGAACTGTTTTTCTCTTGCTGCTTTTAATATTCTCTCTTTGTCTTTTGCTCTTGGTATTTTAATGATGATGTGTCTTGGTGTATTCCTCTTTGGATTCCTTTTATATGGGGTTCTGTGTGCTTCCTGGACTTGTAAGTCTATTTCTTTTACCAGATGTGGGAAGTTTTCAGTCATTATTTCTTTAAATAGATTTTCAGTATCTTACTCTCTCTCTTCTTCTGGCACTCCCACAATTCTGATGTTGGTACGCTTGAAGCTGTCCCAGAGGTTCCTTACATTATCTTCACATTTTTGGATTCTTTTCTCTTCTTGCTTTTCCAGTTGAGTGTTTTCTGATTCTTTATATTTCAAATTTTTGACTTGATTCTTGCCTTCTGCTCGTCTGCTGTTAGGTCTCTGTATATTATTTATTTCAGTCAGTGAAATAAATTTCTATTTGGTCCTTTATCATCTCTAGTTGGATCTTTTGCATCTCTAGTTGGTTCTTTTGCATCTCTAGTTGGTCCTTTTGCATCTCCTCTTGGGACTTGCTAACTTTATCCAACTTTTCTAGGATATTCTTGAAAAACCTTATAAACGTGGTTTTGAACTCTATATCCAGTCGTTTGTTTTCCTCCATTTCTTTTGTTTGTGATCCCTTCCCTTGTCTCGGCATTTTCACTATGCTGGGAGATCTTCTGTGTTGGATTCAGCCTTATAATACCAGAACTGAGAAACCGCAAAAGCCTCTCTGTTGAGCTTGGGATGGGTGGAGTCTCAGGGCTTAAGGGACTGCCTTGCCTTCCAGTCGGGCCCACCCTCCATGGCCCCTGAGTCTCACGTGACTGGGTAATCTCTGTGCGCATGCTCTCACTGTCTCACAGTGCCTCTAGACTGCTGCCCCTCTAGCTCCCCTGTGCTCCGGGACCACACGAGTCTAGGTCCCCAGGGTTTTGCCCGAAACTGGGGTTTAGTGGAGTTAGAAGTGGCACAGTTGGGAGGGTCTGTCTTCCGCCCACTCGTAAAAGCCAGTGGCACAATCAGCAGTCGATCATCTGCCGCGCAGTACCAAGCGCGCAACCAGACTTCTGATCTTTTGCGACTCCCCTAAATTTCCTTGCACTTCTCCCTTTTTATAGTCCAAAGTCCCCCCGTATGAGTTTCAGCTGGATCTGGGGTTTAGTGTCGTAGGATAAGGAGTTCAATGCCTTCGAGAGTCTCCGTCTCCCTCCCGCCAGAGAAAGCCAGCCAGGTTCGCTGTCTCTCGCTCTCTCCATGGACGCGTCTCCGTACCTCAGCTTTTTACAGCTCCTCTGGGTCTCTGTGAGCCCCTCTCTTTCCTTCTAATTGTAGAATTTCCACTCAGCCAGCTTTCCTGTGGTTCTGGATGATGTCCGTTCTGTCTTTTAGTTATAGTTTTGAAATTGTTGTGCAAGGCAGCAGTGTAGGTGTTTACCTATGCCGCCATCTTGGATTCTCCCCCAATAACCTTTCAAATACAACATTTTGACCTATACATCTTTAAGGAGATACATCCTGAGCGCAGGAAGACTTACAAACACACCTTCACCTTTCTGCAGTTGTCTTCATGTTACAAATAATATTGGTTTTGATACTTTGAAATTTGTGTGTATATGTGTGTGTGTGTAAAAGGTAAATCTTAGGAACCAAGACTTTTAATATAAAATCAGTTCCATAAGCGCTCTATAATCTTACATCTGAATACCAGCATAAACTCATGATCTTTCTTTCCTCTTCTTTTTATTTTAAAATATGACTTCTTTATTGATTTTATAGAGAGAGGGAAGGAGAGGGATAGAGACATAGAAACATCCATGAGAAAAACATCAATCAGCTGCTTTCTGCATGCACCCTACTGGGGATCGCGCCCAGAACCCGGGCACGTGCCCTCACTGGAAATCAAACAATGACCTCTCAGTTCATGGGTCAATGCCCAACCACTGACCCACACCAGCTGCGCTTTTCTCTCTTCTTATTAACTTCTATTTCTTAGCTCTTGCTACTGAAAAGGCTAGAAACAAAGATATACGAGTAGCAATGAGCATTTCTGCTGCCCAGAATGTGGCCTCTAAATACTATTCCACAGTAAAAGAAACCTGGCTTCTTGGGGAAATGGCTGATTCCAGTTTAGCACAAGAAATGTACCAGGGCACCTTGTTGGGGCTGAAAGGAAGGAAGCTTCTCCAGGCTTAACTGGTTTGTGTCAAAAAGGAACAAAGGATTCACCTTGAAGAGACTTCCAGGGACCAAAGATAAGATAACTTGAGCATCAAAATGTATGACTGAAGCCCAGCTGGTATGGCTCAGTGACTGAGTATCGACCTATGAACCAGGAGGTCACAGTTTGATTTCCCATCAGGGCACATGCCTGGGTTGTGGGCTCAGTCCTCAGTAGGGGGTGTGCAGGAGGCAGCCGATCAATGTTTCTCACTGATGTTTCTCTCTCTCCCTCTTTCCTCCTCTCTAAAATCAGTGAAAGAAACATGTTGTAAACAAATGAATGAATTTATGATAACACTAAAACTAAAATTAACATAGTGTCGCTGCCACCCATTTAGGATGGCTATTATTTTTTAAAAAAGAAAATGACAAATGTCGGTGAAAATGAGGCAAAACTGAAACTGCTCTTTACTGTCAGTGGGACTGTAAATTTGTGCAGCCACTGTGAAAAAAGTTAAATACAGAACTCCCATATGATCCAGCAATTACACTTTTGAGTAGTATGTACCTGAAAGAATTGAAATCAGGATCTCAAAAAGGTATTTGTACACACGTTTGTGGCATTATTTGCAATACCCAAAAGGCGGAAGCAACCCAAGTGTCCATCAACAAATGAATAAACAAAATGTGGTTTTTACATTCAGTGGAATATTATTCAGCCTTAAAAAGGAATTAGATTCTGACACATAGAGGACATTATGCTAAATAAAATAGCCAGTCACCAAAAAAAATAATAATACTGTATAATTCCACTTAGATGAGGTACCTCAAGTAGTCAAATTCATCCAGACAGGAAGTTGCCAAGGGCTGGAGGGGGAAGGAGGAGGAAATGTTGTTTAATGGGGAAAGAGTTGCAGTTTTGCAAGATGACGAGTTCTGGAAACTGATTGCAAAAGAGTGTGAATGTACTTAATGCTACTGAACTATACACTAAAAAATGATTCAGATGGTTAATTTTATGTGTATTTTGCCACAATTTAAAAAAAAATAGAGAAGGGACCCTTAAACCCTATTTGAGATCATTAGGGTATCAACTCACTACTGTGAAAACTGTTAACGAAGGCAAACAAATTATGTATTTACCCCATTTTCCAACATAAACTATAATCAGTCCTCATGGAAGAAGGAGAAAGAATGTATAAGGGATCCCAACTAATAAACAGAAAGAATTACATTAGAAAAACACCTTTCTGCAGGTCGTAATATTAGTGACTCAAGCAGCAAGTATTGGATATTAAAATCATTAGGTAAAAGATAGGGAACTTTACAATGAAGGGATCAGGAAGCGCTGTGTAAATTGCCCCTAAGGTTTGCATTGTTAAGACGGAGACAATCAGATACTTTGTACCTCCCTGAAGTCATGAAATGGGAAGGACACTGGACTCCCTTCCTCAGCACTGACCCGGAACCTAATGGAGTATTTACTGCTAATTTCTAGTCTACAAAGTGTGGGATTGAAAAAGAAGAGTTAATTATCTGAGGAAGCAATCAGGCAAAGCCAAAATTATCCTGGAAAGTTCTCAGGAAGCAATCAAACTCAGGACTTTCCCGGAAAACCCTCCAGACACATGGCCCAGTTTCCTCAACAAACCAGTGATGTGAAATAAGGGGGGTCCAATCGAGTGGCTGGGACAAGGTACTATTCTAGACAAAAAGTTTAAAAGGCTCCTTAGCAAACGTGAAGTGTGGTCCCTGTTTGAATCCTGATTCAAAGACAAGTTTTGTCATATATGAGGAAATTGGAATATGGCCTTGTATTTAGGACATATTAAGGAATTGTTATTAATTTCATTAGATATGATAATGACATTAACAACAAGTCAACAGGGTGGCTTAGACTGTCAGGGAAGTACGCCGCCAGCTACTGCACAGGGAGGCAAGACAGGTTCAGGGGCAACCTCCCAAGAAGCAGGCAGAAGGCCTGCACATGCTGTCCTGCAGTCACTCAATGACCCCTGAGTGGAGGGCCCCCGCTTGCCCCACACCTACCCTCTGCCCTGGACATGACCTGGAGCTAGGGCACTGTTCCCAGAAACCCAGATCCAAAGCCATTCAGGCTAGTTTTGATCCCAGAGCTCAAGCCTCACTCTTTCTGTGAGACTCAGAGGCCACTTTTACAGACATGAGATTTTGAGGGATTAGAACGAGGCTGAGAGAGCTCACAGCCCTCCTGGGTTCTCCCTCCCCACCTCTCTGCTGAGCCCTGCTGTCCAGCTCCTATTAGAGGAGAATGACAGAGAGAAGACGCAGGATAAGCAGGTCACCAGCGTGGGGTCCTCTGCCCAGAATTCCCTCACATGTTAGAAGACACCAGTGAGGAACTCCACTGGCAATGGCTCTGGTCACGGGACTCAGAAGATTCGATCTGGGACCAAGTCAACCCCGCTGGTACATGAAACCCCCTGAGGAGAGAGGCCGTACTCCACCTGACTCATCGGAAAGAAAACACAAACAGAAACGGAAGTGAACATGAGAGGCAATGGTGACCCTTTGGCACCTTCTGGTCCCTTTTGGAGCTGCAGAAGCTCCATCGTCGCACCAAATTCCTCCTCCTGTCTTTACCCCTCACTCCCAAGGCTGCCTCACCCGTGACAGCTCCTGTTCTCAAATACACGTGGCGCTTGCACATACTGCTGTCCCTCTACCTGAAGCCCTGCCTCTCCCCTCCTCCACGCTCAAATATCATGTGTAGCGTCACAATGAACTGTCCCTCTGAGGCACTTTCTGCAAGGATGTTGACAAGCCTGTTCCAACCCAGCTCTGCATCTGCACCTGCACACACCCAGCTGTTGGGGTGGCGAGCTCCGTGGTGGCTGTGCCACCGGGAGCGCCAGGAGGAATAGCTTGACTCCCTCCTGCAGGCACCGCTGAGCTCAGCTAGGAACACACATGCAGAGATCAGAGGCCACCTCTGCACGCCCCTGTTGAACTGATGTAAAAAGAGCTACTGGCTCAGCTAGCATGACTCACCAGGAGGTCACAGTTCAATTCTGGGTCAGGGCACATGCCCTGGCTGCAGGATCAATCCCAAGTAGGGGGTGCGCAGGAGGCAGCCGATCAATGATTCTTTCTCATCATTGATTCTCTCTCCCTCACCCTTCCTCTCTCTAAAACCAATAAAAACATACTTTTAAAAAACCATAAAAATAATAAATAAATAAATTTAAAAAAGAAGCTGCTGCACTTTTGCCCCAGGCTCTGCAGTCCTGGTTGAGGGAAGCTGGTGAGGGGCAGGCTTGGCTAGGTCCGAAGAGACTCCTTCCACAGGAGGAGGAAGAAAAGAGCCTTGGAGGCATCTGGAGTTCCGATTCTTCACAGGGCGTTAGTAACTCAGCCACGGGCACAGAGGGTGCCAAAGGGTATTCTCAGCACAGATGCCTTTTTTTCTTTTTTTAATAAAGCCAGATCTCATCAAACATAACCAAGAACCAGGAGCAGATAAGCACAGCGGCTTTCCCAGAGGGCTGAGAACATGATGGAAGGAAGAGACCCACAGGTCAGCCCTGACACAGGCGCGGCTGCACTTTCCACCAAGGATGCTGCACAAAGGATGAGTCCACCAGGCAGCACGCAGGAAAGGATGGTTTTGAGAAGCACAGATCGAGGCGCAGGGCAGTGTCACACTCCCTCTGCCCTGAGTCCTGAGGACTGCCCAGACACCTGCCAGAGGCGAGGCACCATCCAGCAGAGACCTAGCCCAGGCCTGACAAGGGCCTGGCAGCCCACTGGAGTGGGAGCTGAGCGGACTTTGGGGCACGTCCATATAAACACTCACACAATCTCCAGGGCCTCCCGTCAGCGGTGGGAGGGACACTTCTCAGTGAACACCATCTATTCAAGCAGGTTGCTAACCATCAAGCAAACATCCTGTTCAAAGACTACTAAGATACCACCACTGCCCCCATCGATGAGTTTTTGTCTCCTGGCCCAACATGGAGCCCGCCACCCACCACAGGAAGGGTCACTCACCAGCCCCTCGGTTTTCTCCGTCGTCCTCTGGAAATGTGCCGCCATGACCGTGTGGTCGCGTATCTGCTTGTGACATTCGAGACACTTGACCCCATGCCGGATGAGCCTCACAGGGTCTGGATAGAGCGGCAAAGCTGGAATGGTGGAGCTGGCATTGTCCGAGGCGGGGCTGTGTTTGGGGGAGGGAGAAAGTGCGGGTGGGGGGGCCCGGGCCGGGGCCTGGGTCAGCGGGGCTGAGTTCACGGGGGCCGCCACGAACATTTGGTCCGCAGAGATGGGCTTGACGAGCAGCTGTGAGCACTGCATGACGAGCCCCTTGCTCTTGTGGTCACGGGCGTGCCGCAGCAGGCTGCACTTGTTGAAGAAGACCAGCGTCTGGGAGCAGAGCGTGCACAGCACCTCGATGTGGACGCTCCGCCGGCCATAGTGCTGGCCCAGGCTCTTCTCTAAGGCAAACGCGTCCCCACACTCCAGGCAGCAGTATCCACTGGCGGGCACGTGGATCCTGCTGTCCGCAGGCGGGCTGAGATTTGGCGCGTAGAGGGGCACGGGGTTGGAGCTGTGGAGGACCTTGTTGAAGACCTCCACGACCAGCGGGGCGGCCTTTTTCACCTGGTGGACCAGGGGCACGGACATCTGTGTGGGCTGTGGCTGGCTCCGTCTCTGCGCGGAGGACTTGGCCGTCACTGAGGCGGCCACACTGTGGGGGACCAGGTTCAGGTTGGCTAGGTGCACGGCTTTGGGCAGGAGGTTGGCAGAGGCCGGGGTGGACATCTGCAATGCAGTGCTCTGCTGCTGCTTCTTGCCCGCCTGGGGGCCCAGAGTGGCCCCCTTTGGGGCCCGGGACCCAGAGCCACAGCTGGGAGACGAAGATTCACTGGCCTTGGTCACGCTCTCAAGCCCTTTCCTGTCGCCCTGAGGGCTCCCTGCATTTGTGCCCACCTCAGGAAAGTGCTCGACGACAGGCAGGGCAGCGACCTCGTCCTCGGGCACCTCGCTTGGGGCCTCAGCAATGGCACTCCCTAGAGGTGACCCAGCAGGGGACTTACTGGGATCGTCTGGGTCTGGCAGGATCCTGGTGACAGTCCGTTTGATTTGCCCTGATGATGTCTTAATGGTTTTGATCCTGACTCTGGGAATCGCTGGTGGGGAGCTGGCGGCCACCGAAGGGGAGCCCTTGCTGCTGCTGTCACTGCAGATGCTCCGGGGACTGTCCGGTGGCTTCATACTTTTTCTAGTGGCCTCCAGAGGGCTCCGGGGACTCTTTGGTGACTTGGGCATTTTGGGGCTGCCTTTGGAGCCCTCTTTCGTGGGTCCTGAGGGGTCCTTGGTGTGGCCAGAATGGTCCTCCTTGGTGACACTGGCGACCCTTTTGGCCTGCAGGGCCACCAAGGCTGCAACACAAGAGGACAGCTTGGAATGAGCCGGCTTAAGCCGCTGCCTCGGGGGGCACTGACGAGCAGGAGCCGAGCTCGGCAGCGAGCCCCTTGGACTCTGCAATACTGTTGCCGGGGTGACTATTGAACTCCAAATCATCTCCAAAGAAGCGACTGGCATCCAGCTCCTTGTGAGGCTCCATTGCCTTCTGCACCCCTCGCTCATGTTCCTGCTGGTTCCCAAAGGGCAGGGGCTCTGGCTTGGGCTCTTTCTTGCAAAAGTGATCAAAGATATGCAGCTCTGGGACTGGAAACTTAGCCAGAGCCTCCAGGACTGGGCCCCCAACAGGCCCGCACCCGGGAGGGGGCGCGAAGTAGCTGTCGGAGTGCTTGGGCTTCAGCCCAAAGCCGTTATCTTTGATGGCATCTTCAGACTCTGGGCTGGAGATTGGACTGAACTGGCTAAAGGTGGGTAGTGGCTCTGACTTGCAAGGTTCCAGCTTGCCTGGGAAACTCCTGGCACTGTCTCCATTCATGAAAGTGGAATCAAACTTCCCACAATTGTGGCCCAGGCTGTGGGCCTCTGGAGGCAGGTCCGGGCCCCGAAACCCATTGTGCAGGAGGGTGGAAGCGATGTGGTCTTTCTCCACTTCGAAGGACTCCTGGCGGCTGGTGTTCTTGACAATGACACTCACGGCAGGCACGTCTGAGGAGGACCCCGAGTGAGACAAGGACACACTCTCATCCATACACATGACCGGAGGCTTGAGGGGATTCTCATTCTCCTCGCTGGAGGTCTGGATCGCCTCCTTGGCATCGAGGCTGGTTGGGTCTGGGATGTCAAAGGCAGCCAGAAGGTCATCAAAATCTGGGGTTTTCATATCCCCCATGGCTGGGTGCCGGCAAGAGCTATGACAGAAATAGAGAAGAGATCTGGTCACCAGGCTCCTGCTGGACTCCACCCAGCGTCATCTTCTTTGCACACTCATCACACTCACACACACACAGCCAGCATGCCCACGCACAAACCCCCACACTATGGGAAGTCACATACTTGTGCTTCACCCCAACAGGTTTCCAAAATGCTAGAGACACGAGGGAGGGGGGGGGAGGTGTTTATATGTAGTGACAAGCCTGGCAGGCCTTACACCTCAACACCTAGAAATTCCTGGCTGCTTACACAGCCAAGAGGCGCAGACTCCCTCCACCTGTCAGGGAAGATCATCTCCATGGTCATGTGTATTGGCAAAGTCAATCACTCAGCCCCTGGAGAAAAGGCTTGGCTCAGCACCTCCCTTCTTTAGAAAACTTCTGGTTCATATATATGAGGTGGCTATAAGTTCTGCTAATTTACTCGTAGTTATCATTGGCTTTGTATAGCTCTGGTTTCTTGCTGCATAAATTTCAATCATAAGTATATACTAGAAAATTATATTATCCCTTTGGTATTTTTTTATTCTAGTCAGCATCTACTTAATTCCTTCATTTTCACTCTAAAACTGCTATTGGTTGATGAATAGACCACTTAACTGAGGAGCAGGGTGACTCTTTTTTTTTTTTTAGTGTATTTTATTGATTTTTCAGAGAGGAAGGGAGAGGGATAGAAAGTCAGAAACATCGATGAGAGAGAGACATCGATCAGCTGCCTCCTGCACACCCCACACTGGAGGTGTGCCCGCAAGCAAGGTACATGCCCCCGACCGGAATCGAACCTGGGACCTTTCAGTCCGCAGGCCGACGCTCTATCCACTGAGCCAAACCGGTCTCGGCGCAGGGTGACTCTTAAAGTACCACATAGTTATCAAATCGGCCAGGAATGGTTTTGGAGGAGCCTTGAATTTTATTTTAACTTAATATACAAGGAAAAGAAAATCCACCTGTTTTCTTCATCATCTGGAGAAGCAGAGCTACAGAACTATCACAACCACAACAGAGGTTAGGAAATCCCTATGACATTCCCACTTAGTGGAACTCAGAGCTGGCAAGCTCAAACCTGCTAGAGAGAGGAAGAAAAACTCACCTCACTGCCTCCCTTGCTCAGCCTATGAATCCTGCATCTGCTTCAGCATCTCACTGACACATAGAGGAGGCAACCAATCAATGTGTCTCTCACATAAATGTTACTTTCTCTTTGTCTCTCCCCCTCCTTTCCACTCTCTCTAAAAATCAATGGAAAAAGTATCCTCAGGTGAGGATTAACAAGCAAACAAAAAAATCCAAGAACAGTGTAAATTTGTTTTGTTTTTTTAATTCTAATTATACTAAGTGTCCTTCCACAGATGACTGGATAAGGAAGATGCGGTACATGTACAGAGTGGAATACTACTCAGCCAAGAAAGATTAAAGGAACACTGGCATTTGTGACAACATGCATGGGTCATGAGTCCTATGCTAAGTGAAACAAGGAAGACAAAGAAGGACAAGAACCCCATTTCACTTCTCTGGAGCATATAAAACAAAAAGCAACAAACAGCCCGGCCTCCATGGCTCAATGGTTGAGTGTCAACCTATGAACCAGGGTCACCGTTCAATTGCTAGTCAAGGCACATGCCTGGGTTGCAGGCTCAATCCACAGTAGGGGGCATGCAGGAGGCAGCCAATCAATGATTTTTCTCTCATCATTTATGTTTCGATCTGTCCCTCCCTTTCCTCTCTGAAATGAAAATAAATTATTTATTTTTTAAAAATCAACAAATTCATAGATCCAGATAATAGAATGGAGGTTACCAGAGGGAAGGGTTGGGGGAGAAGAGAGTAAAGGGGATTAAATATACAATAACAGGAGGAGGCTAAACTTTGGGTGAGAAGCACACAATGCAATATACAGATGTTGTATTATAAAGCTATATGCCTGAAACTTATATAATGTTATTAACCAATGTTATCCAAATATATTCAAATTTTTAAAAATCCTAATTGTGATATCTATATAGCAACATGGAAAGTTACTTACGGTGTTAAGTTAAAAAAAGCACAACAAAGTGTTGTCATGTCAGACTATGATTATAATGATGTAAAACTAAGTCTGCACTTGAGTTAAGATTAAAAGAAAGAGAAGAATAATTATACAGGGTGATCGGATTACTGCTGGGTTATTTTTTCAAAAGATTTTTGTGTGTGCAGATAGACTGCCTGTATAACTTTTAAATGGGAAAATAAAGAAAAAACACTCAGAACTGCAGGGAAGCAGGTGGCGTAGTGGAGGTACACCTGTTACCGCCCCAGGGGATCAACAGGTTTGCAGGTTTGCCTTCTTGCCCCCCTCCCAACCTCCAACCAACCAGACACATCTGCCTGCTTAAGAGTTCACAGGAAATAAAAACTCTCCATTGGAAAGCCGCCTGGTTATGGTGGCTAATGAAGTGAACTGTCTATTCAGAATATGGGTTGGCAGAGTAGCTTGCTGAATGCCTGTGCCTGGACTAGGAAGCATTTTTTTTTTTTTTTTTACTATCTAGAAAAAAAGATTGAGGAGGAAGGCAGAGAAATTAGTCTTTTTAAGGAGCTGGGGAGAGTATGTGGGGAGGAGGGGCGTTGGTGGTGTGAGGGGGAAATAGCAGGGAGCCTCCTATTGTCTCACTTTTGAAGCAAGAAGTGTTACATCAGAAGAAAGCAATGTTCTCCACAAGAGAAATCTCAGGAACTGGCTCAAAACAGTCAGAGGTGAGGCAAGGTATCTTTTGCTAGGAAAATCAGAGCTGGTAAAGGATGTGGCAGCTCAACATCAGCAGCAGGAGAAACGTTTATAAACTTTGGGTTTTAAATACCAAAGCTAATGCTTTTTAAAAAAAATTTTTTAATTGATTTCAGAGAGGAAGGGAGAGAAAGAGAGAAATAGAAATATCAATGATGAGAGGGAATCATTGATTAGTTGCCTCCTGCACATTGGACCGAGCCCATAACCCAGACATGTGCCCTTGACTGGAATCAAACCTGGGGCCCTTCAATCCACAGGCCAACGCTCTATCCACTGAGCCAAACCGGCTAGGGCATAGCTGATGCAATTTAAAAACCCAGTCCTGATTTCTGTTTTGCCCTTATAAGGAAAACCCAAAACACTAATCATCAATAACAGTGATGGGACTCACTGTGTACCTAAGTATTTGTATTTCTTTAAGCTTTGCTGTAACTATCACATTGTTTGTAAGTAGAAAACAGAAATCAATCAAAATATACCCTGGCCCTAGTCGATTTGGCTCAGTGGATAGAGCATCAGCCTGCAGACTAACGGGTCCCAGGTTCGATTCCAGTAAAGGGCACATGCTGGGTTGCATGCTCGATCCCCAGCAGGAGGTGTGTAGGAGGTAGAGGATCAATGATTCTCTCTCATCATTGATGTTTCTGTTTCTTTCTCCCTTTTCCTTCCTCCCTAAAATCAATAAAAATATAAAAGTAGAGAAAGAAAAAGTCTATCAATAAAATTAGAAAATTTTAAATTAAAATAATGAGAAATCACTTTTGGCTCACCAAATTGACCAAGGTTTCCAGATGTTCCCCTGACAAACAGGGGTTTTCATTTCCCAGGATTTAACCTCAGTAGAGAATTGTTGTGGCTTAAAACAGTAATATTTATTTCTTATAAAACACTTGCAAAGCATTCTCCAGCACTTTTTCTTTTTTAATTCTCACCGAGGATGTTGTATTTCTTTATTTGTTTGTTTGTTTGGTTGGTTTTTTATTTTGGAGAGAGAAAGGAGAAAGACAGAAACATCAATCGAAGACCCTGACCAGGGACCAAACCCATAACCTAGCTATGGGCCCTGATCGGAAATCAAATCCACAACCTTTTGGCATTTGGAACGACACTCCAAGCAACTGAGGTACCTGGCCAGGGCTCCCACACTAATTTTACATCAATCGTGTTTCATGCCTTAACTTAGGTTCATCATGTGACATATATATCCATGTTGACAGCCGCAGAGAGACCTCACTTTTAAGTAAAAAATGTCTTACTGAACCCCCTCCACCTCCAAGAAAACATAGCATACACAAGGCCTGATCATTCTGCTTCCAGAAACTTATCCTAAGAAAGTTGATATGCACCTGGATTATTTATAATACAATCTATATATATAAAAGCCCAGCAACCCTTACAGCAGAATGACCAGAACAACCAGTTGCTATGATGTTCACTGACCACCAGGGGGCAGACACTCAATACAGGAGCTGCCCCCTGGTAGTCAGGGCTCTCCCACAGCAGGAGCACCACTCAGCCAGAAGCCCAGCTCATGACTGGTGAGCACAGCGGCAGTGGCAGGAGCCTCTCCTGCCTCTGCAGCAGCACTCAGGAGCAGCAAGCCAAGCGGTAAGGAGTGAGCAGTAGGGCGATCAGGAGAGAGCAGGTGGGCAATTAAGAGCAAGGAGTTCCAGATTGCGAGAGGGATATCCGACTGCGGTTTGGGCCTAAACCGGCAGTGGGACATCCCCCGAGGAGTCCCACATTGCAAGAGGCCCTACCCCACCATCATGCACAAATTGTGTGCATTGAGCCTCTCTAGCTATTTTATAATCAGCCTAGACTGTTTGCTGATGACACCATGTTACACATCTCATCACAAAAGGACCAGAACACACTGGGCATCACCAAAAAGGATCCCAGAAACAACATGAAACCTGTGATCCTACCCTTGTTCAAAACCTCGCAGGGCCCGTGCCTGAATGTGCTGTGCAGTTTGCAGCACCCACAAGCTGAGAAAGAAACACCAGAGCTGGCAGAGGGTCTGAGAAACGCTAAGGCTATAAAGTAGATAAAGAGCTTTCTGATGAGAGCCTTAAAAAACAGAACTCTATTTTATTCTGCAGAAATGAAGACTTAGAGAATGGGGAAGCATAACCGAGGCACAGGTTTATTCATCAAACCTCAAAATACTAGGAGGAAGAGGGCAGCATCTTGAAGTTTGATATAAAAGATGCAGACAAAATACAACTTGATCCATTAGTCAGAAAACATATGGAAGTTGTTACAGATAAATGATATAAATCTAAAAATGTCCACACTTATTCAAATTGAGAAATAAAACTAAAAGGCTCTGAGGAGCCGAAACTGGTTTGGTTCAATGGATAGAGCGTCGGTTTGTGGACTGAAACGTTCCAGGTTCGATTCCGGTCAAGGGCATGTATCCTGGTTGCGGGCACAATCCCAGTAGGGGGTGTGCAGGAGGTGGCTGATCGATGTCTCTCTCTCATCGATGTTTCTAACTCTCTATCCCTCTCCCTTCTTCTCTGTAAAAAATCAATATATTTTTTTTAAAAAAAGGCTCTGAGGAACTAAGAACAAGAAATATCACTACACTGATGAGCTTTCTTCCCCTTAGTATTGAAGCTTTTAAATCTTAAATAACATTAAACTTGGTTGTCTTTTTTTTTTTTTTAGCAATAGTAAGTTCAGCAATATTAGATTAACAAACTTTCAATAATTACACATGAGGAGACCACCCTGAAAACATTGAGAAAAATCTGATCTGTACTGAGAATAGTGTTTACTGAGACAAGGAGGCAAACAGCTCATCACAGATGTACACTGTGAAAGTGAGAGCCGAGTGACAAAGAGGCCCTGGGCTATGAGACAAGAGTAAGGTTCCTTGAACTGGTGACTGTTGGCTCAGGACTAGAAGAAAGGACCCGTGTACGTGTGTGTTAGGACCTGTGGGTGAACTCTTTACCCTGCTTCCCTAACTGAATATGGCTTATATATATGTATCATCTGAGTTCAATGGTTAAGGATTTAAAAATGGGTAAATGAGCCCAGCTAGTGTAGCTGAGAGGTTGAGCATCAACCTATGAATCAGGAGATTATGGTTCAATTCCAGGTCATGGCTAGGTGCGGGCTCAGTCCTTAGTAGGGGACGTGCAGGAGGCAGCCTATCGATGATTCTCTTTTTTTTTTTTAATATATTTTAGTGATTTTTTTACAGAGAGGAAGGGAGAGGGATAGAGAACTAGAAACATCAATGAAAGAGAAACATCGATCAACTGCCTCTGCACTCCTCCCACTGGGGATGTGCCCACAACCAAGGTACATGCCCTTGACCGGAATTGAACCTGGGACCCTTCAGTCCACAGGCCGACGCTCTATCCACTCAGCCAAACCGGTTAGGGCAATGATTCTCTCTTATCCTTGATGTTTCTCTTTCTCTCTCCCTCTCCCTTCCTCTCTCTGAAATCAATTAAAAAAAATATGTATATGTATATGTATATGTATATGTATATGTATATGTATATGTATTAAAAAGTGGGTAAATGAAAGGTTGCCCTCAGCTTTGCATTTTAGAAGAAGAAACATAGCAGGGGCAAGAGAGCAAAGAATGACTCAAGTATGAGAGACAGACAGACAGATAGAAATAGACTGAAAGAAAGAGATGGGGTGAGGGAGAGGGACAGAGAGAGGGGGAAGAGGGAGGGATGAAGAGAAATTACTTAGCAGAAGCGGGACCAGAAGAAAGTGCTTGAGTTGGCTGCCAGGTAGAGGAGCTTCTTCTAGGTGTGGAAGCTGGCAAGGGGAAAGAGACTGAGCAAGCAGGCACGAGGTCAGCTGCCGCTCCTGTGATCTGCAGGGGCTTCTGATGGGACTGTGGCTGGAACACAGACCACAGAGAGACACTGCATCCATAGGTGGGAGAGAAGGGAGAAACTTTAGTGGACCAAAGGATATGGAAACAGAATGAGGTGGGGGGAGGTCCCATATTCCTTCTGGGTTGATTCCTAGGGCCCCTGCCCTGGGTGCCCTTCACCTTCACCCAGAAGCAGCTTCTCCTCTCCCCCTCCAGGCCCTTCCACCCCAACCAAAAATCCCATGTCCCAACAACAGAGTGATCCTGCAAGTACTTTGATGAGACTCACAGGACACTGGAAGTGGAGGGGCCTCAGGAGGTACCTGGTCCGGTGGCTCCCGGACACCCGTTAAGGACCACTGCTGCACCAACTGCAAAAGAAGAACATGTGATTGAAATACAGTCCCATGTCCCAGCTCCCAGCTGGAAATTCTGACTCAGTAGGTCTAGGGTGAACCCCTGCATTTTATTTTATTTTTAATTATTGATTTCAGAGAGGAAGGAGAAGGAAAGATAGAAACATCAATGATGAGAATCATTGATCGGCTTGCCTCCTGCAGTCCCCACACTGGGGATCAAGCCTGCAATCCAGGCATGTGCCCTGACCAAGAATCCAACCGTGATCTCCTGGTTCATAGGTTGACACTCAACCACTAAGCACAGCAATCCCTGCATTTTTTTTAAGCTTCCCACCTGATCTTAGTGCACTGGTCTAGTCTCTCTCTTCATCTTACACATGGAGAACTGGGGCTCAGAAAGGGAGGGTCACCCACCAAATCTTTCCCAGGTGACACCTGGCACTGAGGACAAGAGGGAAGGCACAGACCCTGTCCTCCCGTCCCCATCCAGCTGCTGGGAACACCTGCAGCCACACCAGAAAAGCTCCCCCAGGGCACAAGTGTCCCACAGGATGGAAGGAAAGGGCTTCTGCCCACCCAGCACAAGCCACCTCACCCTCCCTTGTGCTTGCTTCACTTATTCTTCCTCACGGTTTTCTATCTTTACTGCAGTTATTTCAGTAAAACGTCCTGCACTCTGTTATTTCATAAGCCCCTCACTAAATTATTAATTACTATCCCTGTGGATTTCTACTCAGATAGGCATCCCACACCTACTATGTCTAAAATCTCAATTTCCTCCGAGGATTCCTCATTTCAGGAAGTGTCAACTCCATCTTTCCAGTGGCTTAGGCCAAAACCTTGATATCCTTGAGTTCTCTCTCCTCCGACCCGTCATCTGAACCACACGCAAATCTTCTGAAACCACCTCAAACTGTATCCAAACCAGCCCTTTCTAATGAGCTCTGCCACCACCTTCTCTCCCCTGGGTACCCGACAGCCTGCACACTGGCCTCCTGCCCCCACCCCTCCCGTTTGCCTCCTCTCTTCATGCTCCACAAACAGCTAGAGCACTGCCTTTAAACTCCCATCAGGCCATGTTATTCCTATCCTCAAAACCTTCAAACCCTTAGCCTATATCACACAAAGTAAACCCAGTCTGTACCCCGACCTGCCCGGTGGGTGATCTAACAGCCCTCCTGTCCCTTGGTTACCACATCCGCTCCAGGTGTGCACGCTGGGCACCTGCTCAGAGCCCTTGCATTTAATACTCACTCTGCTTGGGATGTCCTTCCCTGCAGGCCTCATGGGCTCACTCCTCACTCTCTTAGGTCTTTACTAAAATATCACCAGGTCTTACAGTCTTCTGACTACTGTACCACTCCCCAGGCCCACCATCAATCTCTGTCCCTTTAATCTACCTTATTTTTCTTCACAGCACTTACCATCACTGGACTTGTTATATAAAGGGTGGGCAAAAGTAGGCTTACAGGGGAGAAACCAAGATGGTGGCATAGGTGAACATCTAAACTGCAGCCTCACACAATAATTCCAAAACTATAGCTAAAAGACAGGATGGACATCATCCAGAACCACAGGAAAGCTGGCTGAGTGGAAATTCTACAACTAGAAGAAAAGAGAGGGGCTCACAGAGACTCAGAGGAGCTGCAAAAAGCTAAGGTACGGAGGCACATGCGTGAAGAGGACGGGCGGTAGAATGCCTGGCTGGCTTCCTCTAGCGCAGTGGTTCTCAACCTTTCTAATGCCGTGACCCTTTAATACAGTTCCTCATCTCATGGTGACCCCCAACCATAAAATTATTTTTGTTGCTACTTCATAACTGTAATTTTGCAACTGTTATGAATCGTATCTGTGTTTTCCAATGGTCTAAGGCGACCCCTGTGAAAGTGTTGTTCCACCCCCAAAGGGGTCGAGAACCACTGCTCTAGCAGGAAGGAGACGAAACTTCCGACTGCACTGAACCCCAGTTCCAACTGCACTGAAACCCAGTTTCAGGCGAGACCCTGGGGACCCAGACTCATATGGGTCCCTCGAGCACACAGGAACTCAGGGGAGCCGAGAAAGGCAGAGATCTGGAGGCATGCGAGTGCGCACAGAAAGGACTGCAGCAATTACTGAGAGACAGTGAGAAGCAGGAGTCTCATAGGGCAGGGGCTGACAGAAGCCAAGGCTGTCTGCTCAGCCCTGAGACTCTGCCCTATCCAAGCCAAGCACAGAGGCTTTTGCAATTTTCTAAGTCTTGTTTCATAATGCTGTCTCCAGCACAAAAGTTCTCCCTGCATAGACAGAGCTGATCCTCACAGCCAATTAGCCTGGAGGTCAATTCCCCCAGTGATACCAACAACAATCAAGACATAACTACAACAAGGCTGTACACACAGTCCACAAAGGGATGCACCAAGAGAGTACAGCTCAGGTAACTGGGAAGGAGGAGTTACTGGGCCATATAGGACACCTAGTACACAAAGCTACTCTACCAACTCAGGAAAGCAACAAAAAAGCGGAGACAAAGAAACATATCACAAACAAAAGAAATGGAGGAAAACAAATAACTGGATATAGAGTTCAAAACCATGGTTATAAGGTTTTTCAAGAATTTCCTAGAAAAGATGGATAAATTTAGTGAGAACCCTGAGGATATGAAAAGGACCAACTAGATATTAAACATACACTGACTGAAATAAAAAATATTATACAGAGATCTAACAGCAGACTAGAGGAATGCAAATATCAAGTCAAAGATTTAAAATACAAAGAAGCAGAAAACACTCAACTGGGAAAGCAAAAATAATCCAAAAATGTGAAGATAGTGTAAGGAGCCTCTGGGACAACTTCAAGCACACCAACATCCAAATTATGGGGGTACCAGAAGAAGTGAGAGAGCAAGATACTGAAAACCTATTTGAAGAAATAATGACTAAAAACTTAACCACATCTGGTGAAAGAAATAGACTTACAAGTTCAGGAAACACAAAGAACCCCAAACAAAAGGAATCCAAAGAGGACCACACCATGATACATCATAATTAAAATACCAAGAGCAAAAGACAAAGAGAGACTATTAAAAGCAGCAAGAGAAAAACAGTTAATTAACTACAAGGGAGCACCCATTCGATTGTCAGCTGATTTCTCAACAGAAACTATGCAGGCCAGACAGGAGTGGCAAGAAATATTCAAAGTGATGAATAGCAAGAACCTACAACCAAGATTACTCTACCCCGCAAAGCTATCATTCAGAATCGAAGGTCAGATAAAGAGCTTCACAGATAAGAAAAAGCTAAAGGAGTTCATCACCACCAAACCAGTATTATATGAAATGCTGAAAGGTATTCTTTAAGAGGAAGAAGAAAAAAAAGGTAAAGATAAAAATGATAGACAATAAATACATATCTATCAACAAGTGAATCTAAAAAACAAGTGAATTAAAAATCTGATGAAGAGAATAAACTGGTGCATATACTAGAATCAAGGGCATAGAAAGGACTGATAATTCTCAGGGGGAAAGAAATTAGGGGGGTGTGGGAAGAGACCGGATAAAAATCGTACACCTGCCAAAACCAGTTTGGTTCAGTGGATAGAGGGTCGGCCTGCAGACTGAAGGGTTCGATTCCAGTCAAGGGCACGTGCCTTGATTGTGGGAACATCCCCAGTAGGGGGTGTGCAAGAGGCAGCTGACAGATGTTTCTCTCTCATCAATGTTTCTAACTCTCTCTCTCCCTTCCTCTCTGTAAAAACTCAATAAAATATATTTTAAAATCATACACCTATGGATGAGGACAATGAGGGGGAGGTAAGGGGAAAGAGTGGGGTGGGAACCGGGTGAGGGGGAGCTATGGGGGAAAAAAAGGAACAATTGTAATAATCTGAACAATAAAGATTTATTAATTTTTTTTAAGTAGGCTTATAGTTACTTATATGGAAAAAGATGTGCAGGTTACGATTATGACAATCTACACTAATAAAAGAGAAATATGCAAATTGACCATACCTTTGCGACACCCACCAGCCAATCAGGAGTATGCAAATTAAACCAACAAAGATGGTGGGTTAATTTGCATGTGCATGGCAATGACTCCGGTGTTCTGCACCACCCCAGCCACTCAAAGCCTCTAGGCTGAAGCAGAAAGAGGTGGCTTCGGGGCCAGAGCAGAAAGAGGCAGCTCCAGGACCAGCGTGGAAAGGCAGTGCCGGCAGCCAGGGAAAGGAAGGCCCATTCTTTCACAAATCTTCATGCATCGTGCTTCTAGTAGTTTTATAATTCAAAAGAATGTCACAATGGCACAGTGCACTAAGGTACATTTCATAAGTGCTCAAACTAATAATAAATAACTAACACATAATAATACAAGAATAAACTCTGTGCTTCACATACTCACCACTGTAAACCTACTTTTGCTCACCCCTGTAATTGCTCATTGTTTCAACTGTTTAGAGCTCCTGTGTGTTTCCTGGAAGGAAACCCCATTAGGAAGGGACAGTGACTTGACAGGCTCATCTGTCCAGAACTAAGATTGTTCAAGGATAGTCACAGAGTCCTGAGCAAGTTCATTACCAGTCAGGCAGCTGGCAAATTTGCAGTGTTATTTGTGTTCAGCCTTTAAAATGTTGCTATAAATAAAGAGCCCTTGAGTCGTGATGGGGCTTTGCCAGCGGGAAAGGGGCTACCTGAGGAACACCTGCCTATGAGCCCTGGGCTCCTGCAGGGTGATTACGTTAAATATTTTAATGGGGAAAGTGCCTGCTGGCCAACGGCCCCACAATAAGGCCATGTGTCTTGAGGATGGTATCTGTGTGACACTAGAGGAGAGAGAAGGCTGGCTCTGAGAGCCACAGGAAGAAGAAGGCTTGGGGTAGTCTTGAGTCTTAAGAAAAGGGGATACAACTCTGTGAATATACTAAGCACCACTGAATGGTATGCACTAAACAAGTGAATTATATGCCATGTGAATTATGTCTCAAAAGAGCGATTATATTTTTAAAAAGATAACAAGAAAGAAAAGGGGATAGGACCGTACAGCTGGCTGAGCTGCTGCAAGTAGAAACTAAGTACAGGCAACAAAATTTAAATAGAGCTGAGAAGCCCTGGCTGGTGTTGTTCAGTGGATAGAGCGTCAGCCTGCAGACTGAAGGGTCCCAGGTTCAATTCCAGTCAAGCTCACATGCCCAGGTTGCAGGCTCAATCCCCAGTGTGGGGTGTGCAGGAGGCATGCAATCAATGATCATCTCTCATTATTGATGTTCCTATCTCTCTCTCCCTCTTCCTTCCTCTCTGAATAAAAAAAAAAAATTTAAAGACATTATTTAAAAATAAATAAATAGAGCTGAAAACTGAGACAGACCCACACTCTATAACTGGTGTCTCCATTAGCTTTCATTAACGGGGAACAGATCTCAGCACTCACTGGGCACCAAACTTCATTAGAGAGGAACAAGACCTAGAGCCTGAGACAAAAAGGGGGATAGGACACCTCTTGTTTCTACATCATCCTTGAGGAGCCTCTCCCACTAAACTCTGTAAAAGCATCATTTCTTAGTGGTGGGTACTCCTGAATTTAAGCAAGAAGCCAGTAGCCTCAGACCTGGGAACCAAGCCTCCACTCCCTGGAAGGCCCAGGAAAGAGAAAGCGGCTGTGCCGTGGGATCACTCCGTCCCCAGCTCTTACCCATGTGTCTGGTGCCACTCAGTGTGCCACCAGTCTCATCACCATAGGTGAGCTACACTTCCAGATTCCAAAATCAAAGGTTTAAGGGAGACACAAGGAACATGCTATTAGCCTTGAGTATCTCTGTGGTTCCCGCAGATGACTTCAGCAGGAGTTCAGCAGCTGGTAAAATTTTTCTCCCAGCCCTAGCCAATTTGGGTCAGTGGATAGAGCATCAGCCTGTGGACCAAAGGATCCTGGGTTTGATTCTGGTCAAGGGCACATATCTCGGTTACAGGCTCCTCCCTGGCCCGGGCCCGGGTCCTGGTCAGGGAGCGTGCAGGAGGCAACCAATTGATGTTTTTCTCTCACATCAATGTTTCTCTCTGTCTTTCCCTCTCTCTTCCATCCTCTCTGAAAATCAATGAAAAAATATCCTCAAATGAGGATTTAAAACAGAGTTTCTCTCTCAGTTCTCTTTTTTTCTCTTTCTCATACCTCCACACACTTCTTCCCATGCCTTTCTCCATGCCTGCTCATCCCTCCCTCCTCTTTCTCTCTCAGCCTCTTCCTCATCCCTCTCTCCCTTCTTCCTCCCTTCTTCCCTTCTCAACTGAGACCCAGGTGGGCTCTGTCATGAGGGTTGCTCACACTCAGGGCAGTTGGCCTTCGCAGGAAAGCAGGGCCCAAGCCAGGCAGCCTTGCACCAACAACCCAGAGTGGAAGACAGATGCCCACACGCGTTCCCACTTGTATATGTTCCCACTGACCCTAGAGAATGACAGGGAATAATATCCAAAGAAACATCCCTATGTTCCTTTCTACCATCAGACAAAATGGAATATTAAAGCCCTTGTGTTTTTTAAGACACATGGTGAAATTCTTACAGATAAAACATGTGATGGCTGAGAACAAGACCCAGAGCCTGAGACAAAAAGGGGGATAGGACAACTCTTGTTTCCACATTATCCTTAAGGAGACTCTCCCACTCAACTCTGTAAAAGCATCATCTCTTAGTGGTGGGTACTCTTGCATTTAAGCAAGAAGCCAGTAGCCTGGGGCCTGCTGGGAACCAAGCCTCAAAATAGCGCAGGGCCAAGAGGAAGAGGGAGCAAACAAATGCAGCAGGATTGGCCATGAACTGATAACCGTTGATCTGGGTGAGGAGTACATGGAGGTTTATCATATTCTCTTCTTCACATTTGTACATTTGAGCACAACAGGCACCAGACCCTTGTTTAGTGGATACCGTGGGTCCATCTAGATCAGTGATCGGCAAACTGCAGCTCTTGAGCCTCGGTTTGCCGCTCTGTTGACTAATGAGTTTGCCGACCACTGATCTAGATAATCACCAAGGTCACACCCATTAGGATGACTATTATTATTTAAAAAACAAAAATGAAACTAGCTGGTTTGGCCCTAACTGGTGTGGCTTAGTGGATAGACTGAAAAGTCCCAGGTTAAATTCCGGTCAAGGGCATGTACCTTGGTTGCAGGCACATCCCCAGAAGGAGGTGTGCAGGAGGCAGCTGATCAATGTTTCTCTCTCATTGATGTTTCTATCTCTCTATCCTTCTCCCTTCCTCTCTGTAATAAAATAAATTAATTAAAAACATTAAAAAAAAAAAAGCCGAGACTGGTTTGGCTCAGTGGATAGAGCATCGGCCTTCGGACTGAAAGGTCCCGGGTTCGATTCCGGTCGGGGGCATGTACCCTGTTTGCGGGCACATCTGCAGTGGGGGGTGTGCAGGAGGCGGCTGATCGATGTCTCTCTCTCATCAATGTTTCTGACTTTCTATCCCTCTCCCTTCCTCTCTGTGAAAAATCAATAAAATATATTATAAAAAAAAAAAAAAGTAGCCGGTTTGCCTCAATGGATAGAGCGTTGGCCTGCTGATCAAAGGGTTTGATTCTGGTCATGTACCTTGGTTGCAGGCTCCTCCCTGGGTCCTAGTTGGGGCTCATGCAGGAGGCAACCAATTGATGTGTTTCTCTCACATCGATGTTTCTCTCTCTTTTTCTCTGTCTTCCACTCCTTCTAAAAATAAATGGAAAAATATCCTCGGATGAGGATATTTAAAAAAACAAACCATAAACTAACAAGTGTCAGTGAAGTTGTGGAGAAATTGGAAAATCATTGCTGGTGGAAATATTAAATGGTTCAGACACTATGGAAAACTGCATGGTGGTTTCTCAAAAAAAGAAAATTAAACACAGAAGTTACCATATGATCTAGCAATTCCACTTCTGGGTATAGACCCAAAAGAACTGGAAGCAGGGTCTCAGAGGTATTTGTACACCATATTCAGAGCAGCATTAGTCACAATAGACAAAAGGTGGGATCAAACAGACTGTCAATCAAAAAAGGAATGGGTCAACAGTATGCTATAAATAGACAGGGGAATACTATTCAACCTTAAAAAGGAATAAAGATCTGACACATGCTACACTGTGGGAAAACCTCCAGGACATTCTGCTAATGGAAATAAGCCAGTCCCAAAAGGACAAGTCCTGTGTGACCGCACTTACACGAGGTACCAAGGGTGGTCAAATTCAGACAGACAGGAAATATAAGGGGAGAGAGCAGGAGGAGTTAATGTTCTTTTTTAAAGAATATGTTTTTATTGATTTTTGATAGAGAAAGGTGGGGGAAGATCCATCGATAGTCTGCCTCCTGCATGCCCCCAACTAGGGATCGAGCATGAAACCCTGACATATACCCTGACCAGGAATCGAACTGGAGACCTCTTGGTGCATGGGACACCACTCAACCCACTGAGCCACACTAGCCAGGGGAGGGAGAGGTCATGTCCAATGAGCATAGGGCTTATGATGGAGAAGATGAAATGGTAATGGAAGTGGATGGTGGTGTGATGGTTCACAACAATGTGAATGTTCTTAATGCCACTGAACAGTGCTGAAAAAGGTTAGCATGCTCAACTCTGTTATATATGTTTGACTATAATTTAAAATAATAACTACCAAGGAACAGCAACAACAACAAAATCACTTGCGTTCAAACTCTCAGCTCTTGAAGGCCGGCCCAGGTCAGCCGGGACTGCATACCTCAGTGAGGCTCTCCAAACAAGGGTGTAGTGAGCGTTGCTGAGAGTGCAGAGCCGCAGAGAAAAGAGTTACTTCCACCGAGGCACATGGTTTAGTGACCAAACACCTACAGAAAGAAAAAGAAAAATGTCTTTTAATTAGGCCTAAAGGTAAATGTTAAAGAAGGTTAAGATGATGATAATAATAATAGCGTAAGTCAAACCCTGAGAAAAAATTCTCCAATATAAATTCAATGCATAGCTTAAAGACAAACCATGTCCCAGCCCCAGACTTCCCCCCCTTCCCCCGCCCAGTGTGGAGGTTCACAGTGCAGCCTCCACCTGGGTTCAAATCCCTGAATGACTACTGTCTGTCTAGCCATGTGACCTTGAGCAGGTCTCTTCACATCTGTGTCTGTGTCCCCGCATATAAGCGAGTGTTATGAAGATTAAATGAATTAACATTTGTAAAGCTGTTACTACAATGTCTTAAACACAGCAAACACTTGTTTGTTAATTATTATGCCACCAACCTCAGTGGCCAGCAAGCCAGACAGTTTTTCAGAGTGTCCCAGCAGACTGCCAAACCCCTAATTATCAGGCTGATTGGAAGCATGCACAATGGACAGGGACAAGGTAAACAAGGGGTGCTGTTCGCTCCACACAGTTTACTCTCCAGTGCTCAGAAGCCTCCTGAAGCAGAGGAAGCACAGGGTCAAGGAGTGGGCACAGACCAAGGAACAGGTAAGCGGGAGAATGTCACAGGTGGGGAGAGGCAGGGAAGGGACAGCACTGAGGAGGGGAGGCAAATGAGAAAAGACAGGAGAAAAACTGGCAGAACCCATTTTTAAAATGAGGTGGTCCTCTGCCCTGGCCGGGTGGCTCAGTTGGTTAGAGGGTCGTCCCCATCCATCAATGTTGCGGGTTTGATCCTCAGTCAGGGTACATACAAAAATCAACCAATGAAGGCATAAATAAGTAGAACAACAAATCAATGTTTCCCTCCTTTCTTCTCTCTCTAAAAGCAATAAATAAACTAAAACAACAACTAGCCCTAGTTGTTGGCTCAGTGGATAGAGCGCCGGCTTCGGAGCAAAGGGCCCCAGGTTCGATTCCAGTCATGGGCATGCGCCTCGGTTGTAGGCTCCTCCCCAGCCCAGGCCCTGGTTAGGGCATGTGCAGAAGGCAACCAATCAGTGTGTTTCTCTCACACAATATTTCTCTCTGCCTTTCCCTCTCTCTTCCACTCTCTCTAAATATCAATGGAAAAAATTCTAGGGTGAGGATTAAAAAATAATAACAAAAAAAGAACAACTAGGTGGTCCTCAACTCTAGCTGAACATCAGAGTCACCTTGGACACTTTGCAAACAGCCGAAGCTTGGCCACAGCCCCAGGTTCCAGTTTAATCAGCCAGTGGGGGTAGGAGGGAGGTTTGGGGGGGGGCTGGTTAAGGGTCCATCGGGTACCTGGACCCACAAATGTCAAACTAAAAAGCCTCATTCCTAATTCTGTTCACTCGAATTCTCTTCCTGCATTCCTCACTGAACTTCATTTCTGTCTTTGACAAACCAGAATTTAGTTTAAATAGACGTATAGACAATATTAATGAAAGAATCTAGAGGGGAAGGGACAAAAAACAATTATCCCAATTCTATAGAAGAGAAATAGAAAAAAACCTTTTCTCCTGAAGTTTTTCCTCCTCTCATTTCGACCTTCACATTTCAAAATATAAACTAACAAGCAGACACTGTGCTGTCCAAATGAGGACAAAAGTCAGAGCCCAGGGCTTCGGCGGAGGTGCCTCAGATCTGATGTCCTGAGTCAGTTCTGAGCTTCTCCAATGAGCGAGCGTGCCCGGTGATTTATTCCAGGTTAATCTTGGCTCCTGAGGCCACTGGACTCTGCCAGGTTATCCGGACCGTCTCTTGTACCCAGTTAACAGGGTTTGGCTGCACAGCAGAGCTTCAACACCTGAGTACCAGGCCGCTTCTCCCAGGTCACCCTACCCCTATATGTGCGTTGATTTATAGGAGCTTTACAGTTTACACAGAGTTGGAGCTCATGTCTTAGGGATATAGACCCAAAAGAACTGGAAGGTATTGATTCCCACCGCACAAGCAACTGGCCAGTTGGGGGGAGGGAGGGGGCAAGACCACAGCCCAGACTCCTTCAAGCCTCCAAAGACCAACCGGCCCTTCTACTCAGGATTCTGAACCAAGAGGTTGAGTTTCATATTTCAGATTCCCAACACCCTCGCCTTCCCAAGATGCTGTTATAGGTGGTACACGTTTTCCTCCAATTTGGTACTGAAACAGTCATCACAGCCATTGCCATAATTATGACATGCCTGAGGGTATTGGGAGACCAAGACACCTGTTGGCGACCGCTGTTCTAGAACATCATTCTAGCCGAAACCGGTTTGGCTCAGTGGATAGAGTGCAGACTGAAGGGTCCCAGATTTGATTCTGGTCTGGGGCATGTACCTTGGTTGCAGGCACATCCCCAGTGGGGGGCATGCAGGAGACAACTGATTGATGTTTCTCTTTTGTCAAGGTTTCTGGCTCTCTATCCTTCTCCCTTCCTCTCTGTAAAAAATCAATAAAATATATTACAACATCATTCTAGATTAGAAGTACTTCTAGGACCAGAAAGATTAAGAACTGTCAGAGCCAGAGACCCTGGGAAAACATTAATTTAAGTCACTGACTCTGTAGCAAGAAAATGAAGGCCCAGCCAGTTTGGCTCGGTGGATAAAACATCAGCCTGTGGACTTGAGGGGTTCAATTTTGGGCAAGTGCACATGTCTGGGTTGTGGGCTCAGTCCCCAGTGGGGGGGGTGCAGGAGGCAGCCCATCAGTGTTTCTCTCATCACTGATGTTTCTATCTCTCCCTCTCCCTTCCTCTTTGAAATCAATAAAAATATATTAAAAAAAGAAAATGAAGGCCCAGAGGTGTGAGGTAATCCAATGAGATAAAGTATATATAGTGAAAAGAGTTTTCATTCCTGTGAAAGACTCCTGTTATGCCGGCCAAGGGGACGGGCCTCCCCTTGCCTTCTCAGAGAAACTGAGGTCTCCTACTTACAGTTACCCATTGAAATCTCTCTCATCAAAGACCAGGCATAAGGCTTATGTAACCCTCCAACGAGTGACTCTAGCCTTGGATGCACATCTAGGAAGCAATACTAATGCACAACTCCACCTCAGACCAATTAAATCAGAATTTTTAGGGGTGGGAGCACCCAGGTGACTGATGCTGTGTGGGATAGAAAACAACTGTTTTTAGACCAGGGACTATCAGCCTCCAAAACCACCCATAAAAGCTTAACGATGCAGGCTCGTGGGCCCACCTGGAGACTGACCCGGGAGTGCACTGGGCCCCACGAGTCTGAAGCCGTGATAGTCGCCAAGTGGTTCCAGAACAAAGGCACTGAGTGAGTCCTGAGCCACAGAGCAGCCGGCCTGGGAGAGGCTCCCAGATCCCACTCTGATGCCCACTCTTCTCGGAGAGCTCAGCCCCCCTGCTTCCATCACCAGTAGCCAGGGCAACTCTCCCAAATGAGGCTGAGGCCACTGTTCTCTGCACAATCCTGGAGACTCCCATCTTACCCACACTCAGGGCCCCACTGGGACAAGCCACCTGGAATCGCCGGCTCCTCTCCTGGCCTTCCTCCTCCTCACTCGGCCCCAGCCACTGATTTCCTGGCTGTTCCATAAACTCTCGAGCAGTCTCTGGCCTCAAGGACTAGCTCTCTCCACGTTGATGGCTCCTCCCTCAGATAAAGGTCTGGCTCCTGCTCACCTCCCTCCTATCTCTTTTTATCAGTGAGGCTTCTCTGCCTTCCCTTCCCAGCAAGCATCCCTGTCCTCCATCTCTGCTTTGTTTTTTTTCCAAAATACTTTTCACCAGCTCCCAGACTTTACATTTATTGTCTATAAGCCCACACACCAGAATAGGAGCTCCATAAAGGTAAGGTTTTTCTTTATTTTGTTCCCTGTTATATTCCCATGCCTGAAATAGTACCTGGTACATATTGGGCACTCAAATACTTATTCTAGAAATGAATATATCAGAGATGCCAATCTCAAAACATAACTTACACCAGAAGATCATAAGAAGCTGATTATGTCAAACTCACTTTTCTACTAATCTCATCTGGCAAAAGCCTTTTTAAAACCAGGCTAGAAGCCTAATGAAACAGAAACCATTTAGAAACAAGCATTTCACATCCAAATGGGTTTGAGAATCAGAGACAATTGGTTCTGAGAAACAGATAAAACTTTGGAGACAGAAAATGAGGTTGAAAGAAGGTGATGGAACACATGGGTTTCAGGGGCCGCCATGTATGAGTGCAGGCTCAGCAGAAAGCTCTGAGCACACTGACAGGTAAACTCGCACAGACCAGGGAACAGACAGGCTACATCCAGCCTGAGTCCAGATCCAGCCAGTGCAGGATCTGACCCAGCTCATCACCAGACCCACAAACCTGAAGACCCTTCCCTCCCTTTCTCCTGGGGACACCCTGCTCAAAGCCACAGACAGTACTTGAAGCCCCACCAGGTTGGGGGTGCTGGAAAACCCTGTCAAGGCAGCCCTCAGGGGCTGCAGAGCATCCCGCCTCAACCAAGTCTCACTGGTGTCATATGTCCCACCCACTCCACAGCCCTGTCCTCGCTTCCTCTTTTCCTACCACCTCCCCAAGGTCATCCTAGGAGCAATCTTCCCCAAACACCATTTTCATGATATCACTCTCTCAGCCCATAAACCCCAGACATGAGCTCCAACTCTCAAGATAGGCTTTTAAGAACCTTGGGAATCTAGGCCTAGGCCACGCCCCTTTTGCTGTCTACCATAAGGTATAGGATTGTGAGGGGTTTGTTTTCTTCTTCTTTTTGGTTAATCCTCACCCAAGGATATTTTCCACTGATTTTTAGAGAGTGGGGGAGGAAAAGAGAGAAACATCCAGGTGAGAGAAACATCCAGGTGAGAGAAACACATTGCTTTCTGCACACACCCTGACCAGGGCTCCAGGCCAGGGAGGAACCTGCAACCACGGTACACAACCTTGACCAAGCCCTTGACCAAAATCGAACCAAGGAACCTTTGGTCCACAGGTTGATGCTCTATCTGGGAAGCCAAACCAGCTAGGGCTTGTTTTCTTCTTGAATGCTCCAAAAAATTCTTAAACTGAGCTATATAAAAACAACCTTCCCAGCCCTCTAAGACTCAGTTCAAATTCCCCCTCTGCCTCAGAGCTCCCAGTACCAGTGTTGTACCCTATGTTCTTCCAGCAGGATGCCAGGGTGGCCCTAAGTCAGCAAGGAGGTGGGCTCAGCACCACCCCCAACAGCAGCTATTGTGCGGGAGCTTCTCTTGCTGCCTTCACTTCCCCCCTGCCCAGCAGTTGTCCCTTTGGGCAATCTTGCCCCTAGGAGCCTGACTGGGTTCCCCGTCTTTCTCTCTGATGACTTAATTCCTGATAATTGTAGTTATTGTTTGGTGATGAACTGCTAAGAGTCTGACCTCTCCCGGGAGTGTAAATATTTTACAGTGAAAATGCAAAAGCCTTAGGCTCAGAGGAATGGAGCTACAATGGTGGCATGATAGGCTCTAGGGTTCATTATTTGTGGACAAGAATCTATACCTTCTCCAAAAGTACTGGTGCTCAGAGGAACAGTATTAAAGGGAGACAAGTAAGGAAAGAAGCCCTAGCTGGGTTGTCTCAGTGGATAGAGTGAAGGATCCTGGGTCCGATTCCAATCAAGGGCAGGTACCTCAGTTGAGGCTTCTCCCCAGCCCAGGCCCTGTTCTGACTCCTTCAGGAGGCAAATGATCAATGTGGTGCACATCGATATTTCTCTCTGTCTTTCCCTCTCTCTAAAAATCAATGGAAAAATATCCTCATGTGATTAAAAAACAAAAGAAAGATGAGATTACATCATTGCCACCACCTCCCTCCTCCCAAATGGCCACTCGATCCATTGTGAGCACCACAGAATGTCCCCCAGAGGTAACCCCAGCCATCTCAGGGGTGACCTGTGTGAAAGTAACCACCACCCTCAGAAAGAAAAGCCTCCTTAAGACACTTCTGATCTGGAAGCAAAGTGTTCTGTAGTTGCTTTCTGTGGAGGAACCTCCTGAGGGCAAAGTTCATCTTACAGGATTCTTTTATGTTCCACAGGTCACTGCGGAAGGGGAGGTCCAGGCGGATCTTTCATAAGCAACTGTGGGTTACTGATCAGTCAATGATGGCCCAGTTCCTAAAAGGCTCCACAGAATCTTAAATACAAGTAAGCATTCTAATTAAAAACAACAGTACCTTGTCCGGCTGGCGTAGCTCTGTGGTTGAGTGTCAACCTATGAACCAGGTCACAGTTCAGTTCTCGGTCAGGGCACATGCATGTGTCATGGGCTTGATCCCCAGTGTGGGGCATGCAGGAGGCAGCCAATCAATAATTCTCTCTCAAATCTGAACCAAGATGGCGGCATAGGTAAACACTTAAACTGCTGCCTCGCACAACAATTTCTAAACTACAACTAAAAGACAGAACGGACATCATCCAGAACCACAGGAAAGCTGGCTGAGTGGAAACTCTACAACTAGAAGGAAAGAGAGGGGCTCCCAGAGACCCACAGGAGCTGCAAAAAGCTGAGGTACAGAGACACGCACGAGGAGAGAGTGGGTTCCGGAGAACCTGGCTGGCTTTCTCTGGCGGGAGGGAGACGGAGACTCCCAACGGCATTGAGCGCTCTCCCACGCACACACACACACGCACACAGGGGCCACTCCAGCGATTACCCAGTCACGTGAGACTCAGGGGCCGTGGAGGGCAGGGCTGACTGGAAGGCAAGGCGGTCCCTTAAGCCCTGACACTCCACCCATCCCAGGCTCAACAGAGAGGATTCTGCAGTTTTGCAAGTCTGGTATCATAAGGCTGAATCCAACACAGAAGTTCTCCGGGCGTAGGGAAAATGCCGAGACAAAGGAAGAGATCACAAACAAAAGAAATGGAGGAAAACAACTGGATATAGCGTTCAAAACCACGCTTATAAAATTTTTCAAGAATATCCTAGAAAAGTTGGATAAAGTTAACGAGACCCAAGAGGAGATGAAAAAGAACCAACTAGAAATTAAACATACACTAACTGAAATAAAAAATATTATACAGAGACCTAACAGCAGACTAGAGGAAGGAAAGAATCAAGTCAAAAATTTGAAATATAAAGAATCAGAAAACACTCAACTGGAAAAGCAAGAAGAGAAAAGAATAAAAAAATGTGAAGTTATGTAAGGAGCCTCTGGGACAGCTTCAAGCATACCAACATCAGAATTGTGGGGGTGCCAGAAGAAGAGAGAGCAAGATACTGAAAACTTACTTAAACAAATAATGACTGAAAACTTCCCACATCTGGTAAAAGAAATAAACTTACAAGTCCAAGAAGCACACAGAACCCCATATAAAAGGAATCCAAAGAGGACTACACCAAGACACATCATCATTAAAATACCAAGAGCAAAAGACAAAGAGAGAATATTAAAAGCAGCAAGAGAAAAACAATTAATACCTACAAGGGAGCACCCCTACAACTATCAGCTAATTTCTCAACAGAAACGATACAGGCCAGACGGGAATGGCAAGAAATATTCAATGTGATGAATAGCAAGAACCTACAACCAAGAATACTCTATCCAGCAAAGCTATCATTCAGAATTGAAGGGCAGATAAAGAGTTTCACAGATAAGAAAAAGCTACAGGAGTTCATCAACTCCAAACCAGTATTATATGAAATGCTGAAAGGTACTCTTTTAGAAGAGGAAGAAGAAAAAGGTAAAAGATAAAGAATTATGAACAACAAATACGTATCTATCAACAAGTGAATCTAAAAATTAAGTGAATTAAAAACTTAAAAAAAAAACTTGATCAACAGAATAAACTGGTGAATAAAATGGAATCAGGAGCACAGAAAGGGAGTGGACTGATAATTCTCAGGGGGAAAGGTGTGAGGGGTGTACAGGGAGAGACTGGACAAAAATCATACACCTATGGATAAGGTCAACGGGAGGGAGGTAAAGGTAGAGGGAGGGTTGGGAGCCGGGTGGAGGGGAGCTATGGAGAGGAAAAAAAGAGAAACAAATGTAATAATCTGAATAAAGATTTAATTTAAAAAATAATAATTCTCTCTCATCATTGACGTTTTTATCTCTATCCCTCTCCCTTCCTCTCTGAAATCAATAAAAATATATATTAAATAAATAAATAACAGTACCACCCTAGCCAGTTTGGCTCAGTGGCTAACTGGCTAGGGTCAGTCCGTGGACCAAAGGGTCCCAGGTTCGATTCCAGTCAAGTTATGTATCTTGGTTGCAGGCTCCTCCCCAGCCCAGGTCCTGGTCAGGGTTCATGCAGGAGGCAACCGATTGATGTGTTCCTCTCACATCGATGTTTCTCTGTCTTTCTCTCTCTCTTCAACTCTCCCTAAAAATCAATGGAAAAATAATCCTCAGGTGAGGATTAACAAAAAAATAAAAACAAAAACTAGCCGAAACCGGTTTGGCTCAGTGGATAGAGTGTCCGCCTGCAGACTGAAGGGTCCCGGGTTCGATTCCAGTCAAAGGCATGTACATTGGTTGCAGACACATCCCTAGTGGGGGCGTGCAGGAGGCGGCTGATTGATGTCTCTCTCTCTCACCGATGTTTCTAACTTTCTATCCCCCTCCCACTCTGTGAAAAATCAATAAAATATATTTTAAAAAATAAAAATAAAATAAAAATAAAAACTAACAGTAGCATCTAATATTTTTAAGTGCCTGAGAGTGTACAGCCTCACTAAAGTATCAGATAGTACGGTGGTTTTTACCACCTCACCAGTTCAGGTCAGGTCTGCAGAGTCTGTCTAAGGAGGCAAAGACAGAGGGTGGCCCTTGCCCATGCAGACCAGAGCCTGGGCTGGACCAAACCTCAGAAGAATCCCAACAGCTGCTCACTGCCCACTCCTGGACTCCCTTCCCTGAAAATGCCAAAGCATTGCTTCAGTCAGATGTGCTGCAGGCCCTAGCACAGCCCTGAGAGGTTTGCATTACAATCCACACCTACCTTCAAGCCCCTCCCTCCAACCCAAACCTCTGATCCCCCAACCCCCGACCCGTGTCCCTCTCTACTCTTGAGCCTGCTAAAGGAACAACTTCAACTTCAGGAACTGAATTGGCAGAAAAAAGTAGAATGCTGTCAACAACAGCAAACCTGGGCAGTAAAAGCAGAGCCAGAGTCACTCCGCTGGTCCATATTCAGCTCCATTGCCAAGAGCAATGCGGCAAAATGCGCCTATGCCCAAACACTGGGTAGATACAAGGAAGCAATGTCCTCCCACCTCAGCCCTAAGAAAGGCTGAGCCCCCAAAAGGGAGAAATCCCAGTGGGGTTTACACACAAGAGCCCCATCTCTGTAGAGTGCGATTGTCCCCAGGGTGTATGTAACACCAAGACCTCCGGCATCTTCCACGTCCATGTGCAGACTGAACCCTGTGGTCTAATAGAGAAGGCCCAGGACCACGTCCAAAGGGAGTGATTTCTTTAAAGCACTCTTTTACAGAAAAAAAAACAAAAAACCGCAACAACAAATGAAGCTGGAAGCCAAACCATTCAGATGATGACTTTAACTGTTCAACTGCTGGATGGAAAAAAGAAAAAGAAGCCAAGTCAGACTCTACTCCTCAGCTCCTCCCAGATGAGTTCAGGACCTAGCGCGGTAGGAGGTCCTAGCCTCATTCACCCTCCCCGAAAGGCTCTGTCTGCCGCATCCCTAACATTGACTTTGAGATGTGACCAGATTCGGGTGGCCAGCTGCAACAGCACTGTCTTCCATAGGGATACCGCTCTGGACAGCTTGAGTGTTTGCTTTAGGGCAATGTTCGGCAAACTCATTAGTCAACAGAACCAAGTATCAACAGGACAACGATTGAAATTTCTTTTGAGAACTAAATTTTTTTAAATATATTTTATTGTTTTTTTACAGAGAAGAAGGGAGAGAGATAGAAAGTCAGAAACATCGATGAGAGACATCGATCAGCCGCCTCCTGCACGCCCCACTGTGGAGATGTGCCCACAAGCAAGGTACATGCCCCCGACCGGAATCGAACCTGGGACCCTTCAGTCCGCAAGCCGACGCTCTATCCACTGAGCCAAACCGGTCTCAGCGAGAACTAAATTTTTTAAACTTAAACTTCTTCTAATGCCACTTCTTCAAAATACACTTGCCCAGGCTGTGGTATTTTGTGGAAGAGCCACACGCAAGGGGCCAAAGAGTCGCATGTGGCTCGTGAGCCGAAGTTTGCCAACCATAGCTTGAGGGCATTCAATGTTTGTCTCTAAAATGAAAATAGATTTACCAATTATTTGTTTGCTTATGTAAAGATACAGAAGCCTAAAGAAAAAAATTATATGATGGGGGGAAAAAAAAGAAAAGAATAAAAACCATCCCAATCCCACTATTCAGAGATAAGGAATCTTACAGTGAACTCTGTTCTGTAGAGAGGAAATGAGCTATTCTGAGTTAAACCTTGGGTGTAGGGATCTATGATTTTTTTTAATATATTTTTATTTATTTCAGAAAGGAAGAGGGAGAGAAACATCAATGATGAAAGAATATCAATGATTGGTTTCCTCCTGCGCACCTACTGGGGATCGAGCTCACAACCCCAGGATGTGCCCTTGGCTGTAAACAAACCTGGGACCCTTCAGTCTGCAGACCAGATGTTCTATCCACTGAGCCAAACCAGCTAGGGTGGTGTCTGTGGCTTTATTTACCTTAATGCCACCTCTGGGCTACTCAGAAAATTTCCAGGGGCTCCAATGATCCCAAAGCTCTCACAAGCAGAAATTACAATGTCCTATAGGCACCCTGCCCCACACACATACTGATTGGAGGCCAGGAGTTAATCTGTTCACTCAACTACTAGTCAGCAGCCTACTAGGAATCAACAGATTACTTTTTCACTCAACAATGTGGCAGTCTTTCCCCAGTCACACATAGAGACTTCACTATCCTTTTCAACTCCTAGAGTGTGTTAATGCGAGGAAGGGGGCCACCATTACCTCTTGTTACAACACCTTCAGAATCTGAACTGGAGAAGGCAAAGGATTTACCGAAAGTGAATGAGGACAGCCCACAGTGCTAAAGGTTTGAGAAATGACTCTGGTGATGCCAAACTTGGTAGGTGTTCATTAACTTTTCTTTGAGTCATAAAAAGGATCAGCTATGTCACTTCAACACGCACGCACACACACACTTCCCACTGTTAAATAAAAGTGAATGGTTGGCTGAAGCAACACTCTGATCCCCTGAAAATATTTCTCAAAAGTCATTGGCTAATGGGTATCACACCCTACGCTCCTAGAGAGTGAAGGGGAGAACACTGGCCAAGATGTCCACAAATGGAAACAGAGATTTGGGGTGTACACAATTGCTCCAGCTCACAAATGTCAACATTCAGTACTCTCTCCTCTTCAGGATGTTCCTATTCTTCTGTAGGAAAAGATAAACTTGAAACAAACTTACACATAAAGATAGAGCTGAAGATAAAGGTCTAATACAAACACTGAATATTCAAATGTTGACAGTAGCTCCAGGTCTAGTTAGTTTTATTTCCTTTGTATACCTATCTGCAATTCCTAAGTGCTTCAGCATGAATATTCCCAAGTTTTTACATTTTAAAAGAAAATTAACCCACAATATCAGTTAGTCAATTTGGCTTTCATTTCTCATTGTAGAAAAATAGACTGGAAACTCCAGAGGGTCCACCATTCTACCCAGTGTCTCAGAAGCAGAAAGAGTGTAAGAGGCTCAAACCTCATGAAAACTCAATCCAATAGGAAAGCTCTCTGCCGCCAGGATGAACAGGGCACAGGAACTGGTCCTTTCCTTTCTGTCTCCAACGTGTATGGAAACACCTGCCCTGGCTGGAGTGGCTCAGCAGTTAGAGCATCCGCCCGTGCACCAAAAGGTCATGGCTTCAGTTCCCAGTCAAGGGCATGTACCTGAGTTTCAGGTTAGATCCCCGAGGCAACCAATCAATTTCTCTCTCCCATCATGTTTTTCTCTTTCTCTTTGCCCCTCTCTCCCTTCCTTCCACTCTCCAAAAGTTGGGAAAAAATATCCTCAGGTAAGGATTAAACACACACACACACACACACACACACACACACCTCAAGATCAAAAAACTCTGTTTCCAGAACAACTTCCAATGTATCTATCCACAACCCCGTGCCCCTAGCCACAAAATTGCCCATGCCACTTAGAAATTGGCAAACCTCACTTGGGATGATGAACACAATACAATATAAAGATGATGTATTATAGAATTGCATACTGAAACCTATATAATTTTATTAACCAATGTCACCCCAATAAGTTCAATAAATAAATGCAAACCTCCTCCAGGAACCCAATTCAAGGAAACCCCTTTTCCCCATTTTAATTCTAAAAAAGTTATTCCTTGTGTTCCTGAAGTGTCACAAACTGATATGGGATCATTCATTTTACCAATTAATAATCACTGTGGACTACAGTATGCAGAGTTTGAGAAAAAAATTATGTTAACAGAAAGGGTTAGTTTTCATGGAGCCTAAGGAAAACAAACAGGAATTGAAGAGCAAGAGTTTGTTAGTATGTCCCAGCCAGGGTCTGAAACGGGTGGCGGCAGGGAGGCAATGGCCAGAGGACAAAAACATCTGTCATTCTGCAGTTTCATTTCTCATGGCCGGTTAATACACTGAGTCTATGCATCAGTCTCTTCCAAGTTTGATTAGTAAGTCAGTTTCCTGGGACCCAATCAGCTCTGAGTACCCTACAAAAACTGAATGTGGGGTCTACAAAACTGAGAACCAACCCTGAAGACTGGTGATCCCACCATATAAAGCCATGTCCGTCCAGTATGACATTTGTCTCTGCTCTGTAGCTGCAGTACCCATCACTGTATCTGATGTGTCAGATTCCCTGACAGCTCTCCATGATTTACAGAATAAAATCCAAACTTCTTTTTTAAAGGAAATTCAACAACTTTATTTATTTTTATGTTTATTGATTTCAGAGAGGAAGGGAGAGGGAGAAACATCAATGATGAGAGAGAATCATTGATCAGCTGCCTCCTGCAGGCCCCCCACTGGGGACCAAGCCCACAACCCAGCATAGGTTGACCGGAATTGAACCTGGGACCCTTCAGTCCCCAGGCTCAGGCTCTATACACTGAGCCAGACCCGCTAAGGCTAAAATCCAAACTTCTTGACCTGCCTTTTACAGCTCCAACTCAGCTTTCCAACCTCATTGCCAAACCAAACTTCTCATGATTCCATGTTTTCACACATGGTTCCCTCTACCTAGAATGTCCTTTGCTCAATCTCGCCTGTAAAATTCCTATTCTTCTTCCCAAGCCCAGTTCAAAAGTCACCTCCTCCCTGAAGCTCCCTGTCTTTAGTTCTTACTACTCCCAACAAGTCTCTAATTACAGCTGCATTAGAGAACTTACTAAGTACATTGTAGCTCATCTTTTAAAATATCTGATCTCCCCTGAGCTTCAGGGATGGAAATCACTTTGTATCCATAAATCCTAGCACAGTGTCAGGAATGAAATGGGAGATCAATGTTGAATGATTGATCACATGGAACATGGCATTAAGTTATTCAGAGGAAAAAGGGAGGGAAGGGGGGCGTCTCACAAAATTCCAGAATTTAATTATCTACATATTTAATCTCATCCAAAATTACCAAAATATGCTGAGAGGCATCATGGATGTTTAAAAGTTTAAATAAAGGGACTCTTTCCCCCCGCCCCTACCCACATGGGAGTCTGCATTGTTCAATAAATCTCCACCTTTGCTATACCAAAAAATAAAATAAAATGTTTAAATAATAGTAGCAACTAATATTTGAGCTATTCATTACAATGTCTACATGGGTTAGTTAATGTGATCCGCATGACAACCTCATGAAATAGCTCCTTTTTATGTTTAGGTAACCTGGAAAAGCTTGAGGCTTTCCCAAACAGGAAACTGAGGCACAGAGAGGTTACACAGGTCAAGATGATTCTGTTAGCAAGCTGTAGAAGCAAGACTGCTGGCTCTGGAAACAGGCAGACCTGAGTTTGGAAGCAGATTGTGTTACAAAAGTGGATTTAGATAAATTGTCTACCCCCTGTGGGCTTGTTTTCTGCCCCTCTGGGCTTCTATCTGCCAATGGGCAGGACAACCCTTTCCTGTTAGGGTACAGAGAAGATTACATATGATAGTGTTTGTGAAAGTCTCTAAAGTTGATTGCCCCGCCTAGCATTCCGCTCCATAAATGCTCATTTCTAAAAACTGGGCAAAATAGCTTCACTGAGGAAAGGGATCTCCGCCAGGCTGCTTGATTGAGACCTTTCCAAGGTGGATCAAGTAGTTAGGCCACTCAACACTGACAGCCTTGCCTTACCTGCTTAACTCAAAGGACATTCCCCAAACGGATGCCAGAGATCTTTAAAATGTAAATGTCATGATATCACAGACTCAAAACCCTTCCAAGGTTCCTAATCACACAGGGGATACCATCCTAAGGAAGGCCTGAACCCAGGGCCCTCAGTGATCCCACCCACCTCTCCACAGACTTATCTCCCCTCTCCTTTTCCCCCTCCAGCCACACAGGCCCCTTTCACTTCCTCAACTGGCCAAGCTCGGCGCTGCTCCACACATGGTTAACTCCTAACCCTCCTTCAGAGCTCAGCTAATAGTCACTTCCTTCCTTGGCCCCCAACTCAAATCAAGGCCCATTCTGCTTTCTCGAAACTCCTCTTTTTTTCTTTTTTCCTTGCACACGATCGGATTTTGAAATGATTAGGCTTACCCCTTCAAAGTCTTACTCAGAAAGGCACCTTCTTCGGAGGCCTTCCCAGGCCACGGGAATGTAAATTCAACCCCCACCAGATATCTCCTATCCTCTTTCCCTATCTTCTTTTTCTTCTTCGCACTTAGCACTTTTTTAATAGGCTCTATCTTTTGTTACATATCTTGTTTTATTGTCTTCTCTTCCTCCACGCCCCCTCCCATCCCACCTTACCCCCCATGAAAACGAAAGTTCCACAGTGGCAGGTATGTTTGCTAGCTTTCTTCACAGCATCTAAAACAATGCCTGGCACATGCTTCTGAATAAATGCGTGTTTGGATGTCAGTTCAAGATTATTTGTTGATTATCGGGCCTTCGCCCTAGGCTGCCATGAGCTTCAGCTCAAACACGCCTTTCTGGTTGACGCACGGTATTCCCCATCCCTGGGCCAGCGCCTGGCACATAGTAAGTGCTCAGTAAAAACTGACAAAATGAATCAAAGCCGCGACCCACTGGGAAAAATAAAATGGGAAAATGGTCAGAATGTGCGTTCACGCACCATTACTTCCTCTTTCACTGTGTCGTGGATCTGCAAGAGTTTGAGGAAACAGACCCCTGTGATCCCGCCAAGCACCTCCCAGGCCCGGCATCTGTCTGTCCACATCCTGTCTGCTCAGCCACACTGGGTGCTCGCTGTGCACACCAGCAGATGCTCGGGGCCGGCGGCCCTGCGTGAACACAGGCTGCAGGCGAGGGCCGGCCGCTCCCGGCCACGCACCATGTTGCCGCCCCGGCCGCACTCCCCTGCTTGCCCGTCCTATTCCACGCGAGTCCTGGGCGCCAGACGCGCTTCCCTGGAGGGGCCTGCGGGATGACTGCGACCCAGGGCTTCGCATGCTGCCTCTGGCCACTCAAAAAAATAAAATAAAGTAAAAAAGTAAAAAATTCCTGGGCAGCTCCCGCGGCCCGGAGTGCGCGGCAGCGGGCGTACCTCGGGTCGCAGGCCCCCCCGCAGGCGCTGACCGCGGCCGGAGGCCCTCTGTCCGCGGGCACACTGAGCCTCCCCCAGGCCGGCAGGAAGGGCCGACGCGGGACCGTTTCTCCGCGGACGCGCGGGCTGGCCCCCGGGCCCCGCGGCGGGCACGAGGACCTGTCCGCCCGCCAGGCGTCCTCCCGGGTCAGAACTTGGGCGGCGGCGGAGGCGGAGCGGGGACGCCGAGAGGTCGCTGCGCGCAGCCCGCCTCCCGCCGGCGCCAGCTCCTCGGGCGGCGGGGGCGGCGGCTGACAGGCGTCCCGGCGGGGAAAGCGCCGTTAGCGGTGCCCGGGCGGGGGCCGCCGCCTGTCGCCGGGGC
>JAAGEH010000036.1:1184501-1282355 GCA_011751065.1 Lasiurus cinereus | reverse complement strand
CAGGGCAGCGCGGGGGCCGGCGGGGCGCCCAGCCCCCGGCGCTCCGGGTTGGGGCGGCGCCGCGGTGGTGGCGGGCCGCGGTGCGGAGCGCGGGGAGGCCGCGAGCACCCGCCGCCGAGGCGGGAGGAGGCCCGCTGGCCGGGCGCGTTCCCGCCGCCGCCGCGCCGCGCGGAGCTCTCGCTCGGGGATGGAGTGCGAGCCGCCGAGGCGGCCGGCCAGCCCCGCGGTGGCGCTGCCGCAGCTGGGAGGCGGGAGGGGGGCGAGAACCAGGAAGGGGGCCTGTGGTCCCGGGGCAGCGGCTGAGAGAGGCAGGCGTTGTGTTGTTTCCGTTTGAGGAGGAGCCCGGTGAGCAGCTGAGAGGGGAGACAGAGAAGAGAAGACGACGACTGGAGCCGCAGATGGGCGGGCGGGGAGGACGCGCAGAGGTAGGCCTGTCTGCGTCCTGCGTGCGTCCAAGCTCCGCGGCCCGGGGACCCCTCCGCGAGTCCGGAGCCACCGTGGCCTCTGCTGGGGTTACTGTCCTTTAAAGCAAGTGCAGTGGGCTCTGGCCAGTTTGGCTCAGTGGATAGAGCATCGGCCTGCGAACTGAAGGGTCGCGGGTTCAATTCTGGTCAAGGGCACATGCCCGCATTGCAGGCTTAAAAAATTTTTTTAAAGTTCAGTTGGTTCAAACTCCTGTTTCACTATAAGTGAGAAATGAGCATTTCTAAAATATCTCCAAAAATTTCTGGGAGGACTTACATTTCTTCTCATTATCACTGACCAATGTGGGCTCTTTCAGGAAATTTGTCACTGTACTCTGGATACTCTCCCATATATGCTCCCCCAAAATGCAGTACCAGATGTGAAAAACAAGCAAAATGCCCAGTGTTCTATGGCTATTAAGTAAATTATAGTTTATTTGTAGCCATTGAAAGTCCAATTAAGATGACATAGCGCAGTGAGCATGACTCAGGGGTTGAGCATCAGCCTATTAATCAAGAGGTCACAATTCGATTCCTGGTCAGGAAACATGCCAGGGGGCTCCATCCCCAGTGTGGGGGGTGCAGGAGGCAGTCAATCCATGATTCTCCCTCATCATTGATGTTTCTATCTCTCCCTTCCCCTCTCTGAAATCAATAAAATATTTTTAAAAGATGACATCATATCACCCTGTAATATATAAGTATTCATCTGTGTACCATGCATACATTAAAAATGGGATTTTTTTTCTCCCGTGACTCCTATAATTTTTATTTTTATACTACATTAATGTTTCTCAATGTCAGGAAAAATTGTATTTTTCCCCCCTTTGGTGTTTTGTTTTTTAAGCCTCACCCAAGGATATTTTTCCATTGATGATTTTTAGAGAGAGTAGAAGAAAGGAAAAGGCAGAGAGAAATATCGATGTGAGAGACACACATCCATTGATTGTCTTCTGCACACCCCCAACCAGGGCCCGGGCCCGGGCTCTGGAAGAGCCTGCAACCAAAGTACATGCCCTTGACCGGAATGGAACCTGGGACCCTTCAGTCTACAAGTTGACGCTCTATCTACTGAGCCAAACCAGCCAGCACAATGGTTTTCTTAAATATATTACTGAAGTTATCGTTATGAAAGGTATTTCTTTGAAAGGTATTTATGGAATTCAAAAGGAAGATATTAGAAATCCAGCAAGGAAATTGGAAGTGGGTGTTTGAAGGACAGATGGGGACTGGCAAGCAGAGATGGCTAGTTGGGGAGGCAGAAGGAACAGTGCAATCAGGGACACAGAATGAGAACTGGAAGGAATGTTCTAGGAACACCAAAAATCAGTTTGGGTTGGAGCACAGGATTCCTGTGGGAGAAGAGGCAGTGAGTCAGTCAGAAAGGTAAGCAAGGGTTATGGTCCTGAACGCTAACATGAATCTTCAGTAATTTGCTGGCCAGAAAGGACCACTGTCCTATCTTAATGATACTTGGGCATTTGATTGGCTCAGAGCAATGAGGGCGGAGCAATAGTTTTTGCATCTCAGCCCATTTACAGAGTGAGAATTGGCCCTTCTCATTGTTAATGACAGGTTCTATTCAAAAGGCAGCAGTTTCAGAGCAAATTTGCAAAGAGTAAAAATGAAGAAGAAATATCCACCTCAAACCAATGTTTTGCAAACTTTTCACAACTTTCTATGAGTTTTGCTTTTTAAAAACATGTATATTTTTATTGATTTCAGAGAAGAAGGAAGAGGGAGAGAGAAACATTAATGATGAGGGAACCTTTGATCAGCTGTTTCCTGCACACCTCCTAATGGGGATGGAACCCACAACTCTGGCATGTGCCCTTGACCAGAATCAAACCAGGGACCGTTCAATCCACTGGCTGATGCTCTATCCACTGAGCCAAACCAGCTAAAGCTCCTTTTTAAAAAATATTTTTTTATTGATTTCAGAGAGGAAAGCAGAGGGAGAAAGATAGAAACATCAACAATGAGAGAGAATCATTGATAGGCTTGATCAAGCCCACAACCCGGGCATGTGCCTTGACCGGGAATCAAACCGTGACCTCCTTGTTCATAGGTAGACACTCAACCACTGAGCCATGCCAGTTGGGTGAGTAATGCTTTTTAAGAGTCCATATGCAAGTGAGATTATACAGTATTTGTCTTTTTCTGCCTGATTTATTTCACTTAGCGTAATGACCTCAAGATCTAACCATAGTGTTTGAAATGGCTGGGTTTTCTTTCTTTTAGCTACTAGTAAGTAATATTCTCTGCAAGCTTTTGTGACTGTACCCCCCACCCCCATAAGAAGAAACACATTTCAATTCTCAACCCAAAATGAATATACACATGCGCCCAGATACACAGACCTCTGAAAAAGAAGCTTCCTGAAATATTACCCTTATTTTATGCAATGCATGCTAATATTTTTTTCTGCTTCATATTTCTTTTATAATGGATTTTTAGGTGTTTTTATTGCTTTATTGAGGTATGCTTGACATACAATAAACTACATATACTTAAAATGTACATTTTTGTTTCAACTTCTACACACCAATTGAATGCTAATAGTTTCAACTTCCTTTTTTTAAAATATATTTTATTGATTTTCCACAGAGAGGAAGGGAGAGGGACAGAAAGTCAGAAACATCGATGAGAGAGAGATATCGATCAGCCGCCTCCTGCACACCCCACACTGGAGATGTGCCTGCAAGCAAGGTACATGCCCCCGATCGGAATCGAACCTGGGATCCTTCAGTCTGCAGGCCGACACTCTATCCACTGAGCCAAACCGGTCTCGGCTCAACTTTATTTTTAAATCCTGATCAGGACCTACTACATTGATTTTATGACCCACTAAAAGACTAGTAAACGTCTCTCTCGATGTTTCTAGCTCTCTGTCCTTCTCCCTTCCTCTCTGTAAAAAAAAAATCAATAAAATATATTTAAAAATAAAAGACTAGTAGACGAATCCCTTCGATGTTTGCCAGGTCTCATTTAGAAAGCCGCACAGACTGTGATCTTAAGTTTACCATGTTTACCTGTTCCAAAAATCAGGACAAATAAGACTCTCAGGATGTGGGTGGGGGAGGGGATAGAAGGGTTGGCAGGAGCAATGTTTGGGTTCCTCTTCCCTTCTCAGTAAATACTTCCCGATATCAGTATTCCTCAGGAGCCATAATGTATGTGTGTGCTTTCTTTGTCTAGCTTGAGATACAGATTGGACTTCGTACAAGGCTAGATTACTGCCTACAAACCAGAGACAAGTTTTTGTTTGAATGAACAGAATCACGGACTAAGACAAAAGGGAAAATAATGTGTCTTGATTGTGACAGCACATAAAGACCATCTTATCCACAGGGACAGTGAGTGCCATCTCTTTCTTATAAGTTTGGAACCAATGAAAAGATGGGAATATCAACTTCTATTACCATAAAGCTGAACTGAAGAATGAGGTTTGGATGATGAGCAATAGGCTTTTTAATATCTCCTGAATTAAAATTAGTTCCCCCAAAACTCCAGCCGCCCCTTTGCAGAGGTATAGCAACTTTACCCAGGTCTGATTAGAGAGGATTGCACTCTCTCTGAGGGCAGGCAGACCCAAATTCACCGATTACATAACTCTTCTGGAGGAACCAAGACAAATTCTCCCCTACTGCCCTCCTGTGAAAACAACGGGATTAGTGAATAAGGATTTATCTCTTCCCAAGCAAACTGGATCTGGCCTAAAAGTAGGTCAGTTAGGTTAAAAGGTATATTAAAGCAGAGAATTATTTTTTTTAATTATATATACACATTTTAACATTTCATATTCACTTAAAACCTATTAGGAAAACGAAGTTGCCAAATTTTCTTTGTGAGGCCAAATCTTTTCTTGGAGCAAGAGTGCTGATGAGAGTTCTTGAGCTCTCTTTTCTACCTAAGTCATATTCATGATGTGTTTCCAATGCTTTCCAAGTGTTTCTTTAAGGTTAACTGAGGACTTAAAGCTTCTTGCAAAGCAATATAAGTAGAGGTTCCTTATTAAAAGAAAAAAAAAAAAAAGCCCAGCCGGCATGGTTCAGTAGTTGAGCATCCACCTGGGAAGTAGGAGGTCAGGGTTCAATTCCCATTCAGGACACATCCCTGGGTTATGGGCTGTGGGCTCCATCCGCAGTGTGAGGTGTGCAGGAGGCAGCCAATCAATGATTCTTTCTCATCATTAATGTTTCTATCTCTCCCTCTCCCTTCCCCTCTAAGTCAATAAAAATATATATTTTAAAATTCTTTGTAATCATCTCACCCGATTTTAATCATCTCATCAGATTTGGTTTGATACTAATTTTCAGCTGGTCTTTAGCTAATGCTTCCAAAGCATTCAACTGATACTTCACAGATTTTCTTTTCACGCTTACATTGCATCAGTTTGTGTAAATTTAATTAAATTAATTATATTCAGGCATATTAGTTGTCATAGGCAGGTTTGGGATCAAACACAACAAGACTCTTGTTAGGCATCTAACTCAACTTAAGCAACATTGTATAACTTACCATTGAGTACTCAGACAACTGGTAACTTGGAAAACACTTAATTACATATTAAATGAAAAAAAAATACAAGTCGCTCAACTTCATGAAGAACCACTGAATCCTGCACTTTTTTTTTTACTTTTATATATTTTTTATTTTTTTTATTTAAATCTTTATTACTCAGATTATTACATTTGTTTCTCTTTTTTCCCCTCCATAGCTCCTCTCCACCCAGCTCCCACCCTTCCCTCTGCCCTTACTTCCCTCCCATTGACCTCATCCATAGGTGTATGATTTTTGTCCAGTTTCTTCCTGTACACCCCTCACCCCTTTCCCCCTGAGAATGATCAGTCCACTCCCTTTCTGTGCTCCTGATTCTATTACATTCACCAGTTTATTCTGTTGATCAAATTTTTAATTCACTTAATTTTTAGATTCACTTGTTGATAGATATGTATTTGTTGTTCATAATTTTTTGGCTTTTACCTTTTTCTTCTTCCTCTTCTAAAAGAGTACCTTTCAGCATTTCATATAATACTGGTTTGGAGTTGATGAACTCCTTTAGCTTTTTCTTCTCTGTGAAGCTCTTTATCTGCCCTTCAATTCTGAATGATAGCTTTGCTGGATAGATTATTCTTGGTTGTAGGTTAATCCTGAACTTTTAAAAGAGTGAATCTTGCCGAGACCGGTTTGGCTCAGTGGATAGAGCATCGGCCTGCGGACTGAAAGGTCCCAGGTTCGATTCCGGTTGGGGGCATGTACCTTGCTTGCAGGCACATCTCCAGTGGGGGGTGTGCAGGAGGCGGCTGATCGATGTCTCTCTCTCATCAATGTTTCTGACTTTCTATCCTTCTCCCTTCCTCTCTGTAAAAAGTCAATAAAATATATTTTAAAAAAAGAACTGAAGTCCTCTATAAATTTAAAAAAAAAAGTGAATCTTGTGACTCATATCTTAATTTTTGTTTAAATGATACAATCTGCCTTTTTGCTTTTGTTATCAGCCACGATCAGCATCAGAGTACACAGATGGCTGGCTCAAAATGTGTAGCTGAAGAGAGTTAATGAATGGATAGCACACTAAGTTATGGGTAGGGGTGAGGGATACCAAAAAGGGATAGTGAAATACTCCAAGGCTAGCTTCTGCTGAAAAGCCATTATCACCCTACGGTTTGGCTCTAGTTAGAGGGTCAGCTTGTGGACCCAAAGATCCCAGGTTCAATTCTGGTCAAGGGCACATACCTCAGTTGCAGGCTCCTCCCTGGCCCAGGCCCTGGTCAGGGGCGTGCAGGAGGCAACCAATTGATGTGTTTCTCACACACGGATATTTCTGTTTTTCCCTCTCTCTTCCATTCTCTCTAAAAAATAAATGGGAGAATATCCTCTGTTGAGGATTTTAAAAAGAAGAAAAAGCCATTATCAACTTTAGGCCTGAAGGGGTAAAGGGATGTAACCAGTGGTCAGTGAGAGAAATAGTTGAAGGGGAGGAAGGGCCAACAGAAACTTAGAGGAATATAGCCCTATCTCTCTCCCTTCCTCCTTCCCTCTATCCCTTCTTCCTCCCTCTCTCCCTCCCTCCCTCAGATCTCCTATGGTACCTCCCAGTGGCTGAACCCAAGAGGAAGGCTAAGGGCACAGGTGATGCTGTCCTTCAAGGTCAACCCTGGAGAAGGTTGGAGAGTGGATCTAGAATCTAGATTCTAGATGAACAAAGGCAGAATTATCCAGCAGGTAGGTGATCCTATAGCAATATGAGAACTGTCTACACACATGACCGGGACCTTCAGGGAACCTGAAAACCAGGGTTTCTGGAGGTAAAAAGTGGAGATAGTTGGAGAGCAGGTAGGATAGGTGAAGGGTCAGGGAAGATTGTTAACTCTCAGTGAGACCAAGATGATAAAGTACTAAACTAGAGTCTGAGCTCAGGAAGAGATTATGGGGATATGTATGAACTACATTAGACAGGCGTGTTAGCCAACTTCCCCTATTTGGATATCACGCTGTATTTCTCCTTCCTAGCTTTAACTTTATGCCTTGAGCAACTAATTGTTTAATATCTATCACATTCCCTGGGGATTAAGGGGATCAAAATGAACATCACTTTTCTGCTGGAGTTTACATGCTGATGTGGGGAGACAGACCACAGATAAGTAAATATGCCAAGGGTGATAAATGCTAAAAAGAAGGCACACATACAAAAAAGTATTTTTTTATATATTTTTATTGATTTCAGAGAAGAAGGGAAAGGAAGAGAGAGAGAGAGAAACATCAGTAATGAGAGAATCCTTGATCGGCTGCCTCCTCCACGGCCCCTACTGGGGATCAAGTCTACAACCAGGACATGTGCCCTTAGCTGGAACTGAACCCGGGACCTTTCCATCCGCTGGCCGATGTTCCATCTATTGAGCTAAACTGGCTAGGGCCCAAAAAATATTTTTTAAAAGAAAGTCAAACACAAACAAAAAGGATAAAAAAGAGAAAAGCACAGGAGAATAGGGAAACAAAATTACCTTGATTTAGCCAAGACCGGTTTGGCTCAGTGGATAGAGCATCAGCCTGAGGACTGAAAGGTCCCAGGTTCAATTCCGGTCAAGGGCATGTACCTTGGTTGCAGTTACATCCCCAGTGGGGGAAGTGCAGGAGGCAGCTGATCAATGTTTCTCTCTCATCAATGTTTCTAGCTCTCTGTCCCTCTCCCTTTCTCTCTGTTAAAAAAATCAATAAAATACATTTAAAAATAAAATAAAAACCTCCTGATTTAGAGCACACATAACCCCATACACCAGAGCACCTACATAAATTAGGCCTTCAGTATTTCTGTCCTGGACTAAGGTCATAATGTCCTAATTGATCTTGCCTCCAGCCCCTTCCAACCAGCCCCTCCCGCTGCTATGAGACTCTTCCTGAAGTGAATCCTGACAACATCCTCCTTAAAGTCCTCCAGTTTACATGCAGTGTGCAGTGTCTACTTATTATCTTCTGAGTCCATCATTTGCCTCCTGCTCTCATTTTCCTTTTCTACAGACACTAATCATCTATAGTCCATTGATCATGCCACACTGTCCATCATTTCAGTACCTTTTCTACCTGAAATGGGTGGCCACACCCTCTGCTCCTCCCATTTAGCAATCCTCTCCATATTCTATGCAATTAACTGTCACCTCTTTAGTCCCTGACCTTCCCAGGAATAAGGGAGTATCCTCCAGCTTCTTTTGTTGCCACATCTTCATAGCCCTGAATGTCTTTATCATGACCTGTAATCTTATCTCTTAGACCTCTAGGGCACAGGATTGGATTACCTGTAATCCATGGGTCAGGACCCTCTATTCATTGGTTCCTGTGTGGCCCTCTTTTTGTTACTCTTAATTCACCCTGAACACTAGAATTGACAAGTATACATTTCTCCCCACCCCACCCCCCACCCAGTGCTTAAGCTTGTACTTAACGGTTTTCTTGCTCTTAAAGATATTTTATTAAAAATAATAAATATTGCCCTGACTGGTTTGGCTCAGTGGATAGAGTGAGTGTCAGACTGTGGACTGAAGGGTCCCAGTTTCGATTCCAGTCAAGAGCATGTACCTTGGTTGCAGGTACATCCCCAGTATGGGGGTGGGGGGGGCGGTGCAGGAGGCAGCTGGTTGATGTTTCTAACTCTCTATCCCTCTCCCTTCTGTGGGAACCTCTTTCCACGTCCCGCGTGGTTCAGGGTTCCCGGGTCAGGGTTCGGGTTCTGAAGGAGGCCGCACGCAAACGAAATGAGAGACTAGAAAGCATTAATTTGGCGATATTGGGGGGCCAGGCGGGAGCCTTCCTCTAGTGGAAAGGACTGCCACTGCTCTGGCCTTTTTCTCCCTTTTATTAAGGCTTTGGGACACACCCCTAGCCTTTAGGCAGGAAATAACAAAAACAGAAATTAACATGAAACAAACATAGAGGTTTGCTTCAACCAATAATGTTTCAACTAAACAGTGAGTAATTAGCTCTGACCTTTCAGAGCGATTAAGGTTGACCAGCCTTCTGGCTTCCTGTTTACATCCATTTAGTGAGAACAATATTTGGTTTCCAACACCTTCCTCTCTGTAAATAAATCAATAAAAAATATATTTAAAAAAAAATAATACTAAATATACCCTGACTGGTTTGGCTCAGTAGATAGAGCATCAGACTGTGGACTGAAGGGTGCCAGGTTCGATTCCAGTCAGGGGCATGTACCTTGGTTGCAGGCACATCCCCAGTAGTGGGTGTAGAGGAGGCAGCTGATGGATGTTTCTAACTCTGACTCTCTCCCTTCCTCTCTTAAAAATCAATAAAAAATGCTTAAATAATAATAATAAATATTTTAACCTGGCTGGTGTGGCTCAGTGGTTGAGTGTCGAACTATGAACCAGGAGGTCATGGTTCAATTCCTAGTAAGGGAACATGCCCGGTTGCAAGCTTGATCTCCAGTAGCAGGCGAGCAGAAGGCAGCCAACCAATGATTCTCTCCCATCCTTGATGTTTCTACTCTTTCTCCCTCCCTCTTCCTCTCTGAAATCAATAAAAATATATTTTAAAAATTAAATTAAAAATAAAGTTGAGGTTGAATGTATTTCGGTATATTTATTAGTTATATATATTTCTTCTTTTTTGAAATATCCATATCTTTCTGCTCATTTTTTCTAATGGTTGTTTATCTTTTTCATATTCATTTTTAGGGTTTCTTAATATGTACTTTTAATAATCCTTTGCAGTTTTTCCTTAGAATTAAAGTACACAGAAAAAGATTTTTGTAATTTTCAAAATTTTATGGACATGTATTTACATACATAAAAAAGTATATGTGTGTGTATATGGACATGTACATATAGTTCTAAAACACATTTTAATAATTTTAATTAAAGGAGTACCATTCCTGCCCTAACCAGTTTTGCTCAGTGGATAGAATGTCCCAGGTTCAATTCCAGTCAAGGGCACGTACCTTGGTTGTGGGCACATTCCCAGTAGGGGGTGTGCCGGAGGCAGCTGATCGATGTTTCTCTCTCATCGATGTTTCTAACTCTCTATCCCTCTTCCTTCCTCTCTGTAAAAAAAAATCAATAAAATATTTTTTTTTAAATAAATAAAATAAAATAAGAGAGTACCATTCCTATCACCTGGCTTCCATGGCTCAGTGCTTGAGTGTCAACGAGGAACCAAAAGGTCACTGGTTTGATTCCTGATCAGGACACATGCCCACGTTGCTGGCTTAATCCCCAGAAGGGGGCATACAGGAGGCAGCCAGTTGATGATTCTTTCTCATCAATGTTTCATTCTCTCTATTTCTCTCTCTTCCTCTCTCTCTAAAAATAAATACAAAAGATGTGTTTGTTTTTTTGAAAAAATAATATCACTTCTCATATACTATCCTGGGACTTCTCTTTGACTATTCATGCTATAGCACTCAGATTTATCTCAGGCTTATTACACATAGTTGAGTTCTATTTATTATGTCTGTTGTAGACCTTTTCAGTGTAAAATATGCTAATATTACCTTGTCCCTTGCAGCAAAAGCTCCTGGTACATCATTGTGTTCTTCCCTTTGGGCCACCACTGAAATTGGCTGAATCTGCCATGTCTGATTTCATGGGAACTCCAGTCACTGACAGTTTCCACTATAAGTGCTAGGCCTTGGGCCTCACCATATTTCTGCCTTCTTGAAAGCCACAAGCACCTTCTCAGCCCTCTCCCAGGGCAGCCTGATGGTAAAGAGAGTTAACCCTCAACCAACAGGAGATGTGAGCCACGAGGTAAATGCACTAGGCTCCAGTCCTTCACTTGGACAATTCTGGGAGGTGTTCTGTATTCTCAGAGATCTCCATGGAATCACACCCCTAACATGGACTTTTCCTCCCTCCCTCCATCATACCTGCTGCTGAGGTCCTTCCCAAATAAACAACCTGCATCCAAATCCTTGTCCCAGGCTCTGCTGTTGGGGTTCCCAATTTCCTGATAATGAACATTTGGGTGTTGCGGGTTTTTGCTATTGCAAAAGTGCTACTAAAAATCTTTGTATAGTCCTGGCCAGTTTGGGTCAGTTGTTAAAGTGTTGGCCCAAGGGCTGAAGGGTCTTGGGTTTGATTCTCGGTCAAGGGCAGGGGCCTGTGGAGGCAACCAATCAATATATCACTCTCACGTCAATGTTTCTCTCTCCCTCTCTTTCCTCCTTTCTATATTCTCTAAGGATCAATTGCAGGGGGCGGGGAGGGAGGATTGGAGGAGAATCTTCATGTAAAACCCACCAGTGCACACGTGCAAGTATCTCTCTTGCATGTTTACATAAGTGAAACTTTCAACTTTACAAGATAATTCCGAACTGTTTTGCCAAAGTTGTTTTTACCCATGTATACTTCTGGCAACATTATATATAACGTCCCATTGATCCACATCCTTTACAACACTTGATATTGTCAGATTTCTTCATTTTCACCACTCCAATTTCAAATGGAATCACTTATACTTTCTGATGATTAATGAGATTGAACATGACTTTTTTTTAAGTTAAATCTTTATTATTCAGATTATTACATGTGTTTCTCTTTTTTCCATAGCACCCCTCCATTGCACTCCTCCACCCAGCTCCCACCCTTCCCTCTGCCCTTACCTCCCTCCCATTGATCTCATCCATTGGTGTATGATTTTTGTCCAGTCTCTCCCTGTACACCCTCAACCCTTTCCCCCTGAGAATGATCAGTCCACTCCCTTTCTGTGCTCCTGATTCTATTACATTCACCAGTTTATTCTGTTGATCAAATTTTTAATTCACTTAATTTTTAGATTCACTTGTTGATAGATATGTATTTGTTGTTCATAATTTTTTGGCTTTTACCTTTTTCTTCTTCCTCTTCTAAAAGAGTACCTTTCAGCATTTCATATAATACTGATTTGGAGTTGATGAACTCCTTTAGTTTTTTCTTCTCTGTGAAGCTCTTTATCTGCCCTTCAATTCTGAAAGATAGCTTTGCTGGATAAAGTATTCTTGGTTGTAGGTTCTTGCTATTCATCACGTTGAATATTTCTTGCCACTCCCGTCTGGCCTGCATCATTTCTGTTGAGAAATCAGCTGACAGTCATATGGGTGCTCCCTTGTAGGTAATGAACTGTTTTTCTCTTGCTGCTTTTAATATTCTCTCTTTCTCTTTTGCTCTTGGTATTTTAATTATGATGTGTCTTGGTGTGGTCCTCTTTGGATTCCTTTTATATGGGGTTCTGTGTGCTTCCTGGACTTGTAAGTCTATTTCTTTTACCAGATGTGGGAAGTTTTCAGTCATTATTTCTTTAAATAGGTTTTCAGTATCTTGCTCTCTCTCTTCTTCTGGCACCCCCACAATTCTGATGTTGGTATGCTTGAAGCTGTCCCAGAGGCTCCTTACATTATCTTCACATTTTTGGATTCTTTTCTCTTCTTGCTTTTCCAGTTGAGTGTTTTCTGCTTCTTTATATTTCAAATCTTTGACTTGTTTCTTGCCTTTCTCTAGTCTGCTATTAGGACTCTGTATAATATTTTTTATTTCAGTCAGTGTCTCTAGTTGGTCCTTTTTCATCTCCTCTTGGGACTCGCTAAATTTATCCATCATCTCTAGCATCTCTAGTTGGTCCTTTGCATCTTTTCTTGGGACTTTATAAATTTATCCATCTTTTCTAGCATATTCTTGAAAAACCTTATAAGCGTGGTTTTGAACTCTCTATCCAGTCGTTTTTTTTCCTCCATTTCTTTTGTTTGTGATCCCTTCCCTTGTCTTGAAATATTCACTATGCCGGGGAAACTTCTGTGTTGAATTCAGCCTTATGATACCAGACTTGCAAAACTGAAGAAGCCTCTGTTGAGCTTGGGATGGGTGGAGTCTCAGGGCTTAAGAGACCGCCTTGCCTTCCAGTCGGCCCCGCCCTCCATGGCCCCTGAGTCTCACGTGACTGGTTAATCGCTGGAGCGGTGCTTGTGTGCGTGCGCCTGCAGTGCCTCTAGACCACTGCCTTTCCAGCTCCCCTGCGCACCAGGACCACAGGAGTCTAGGTCCCCAGAGTTTCGCCCGAAACAGGGGCTTAGTGGAGTCAGAAGTGGCACAGTTGGGAGGGTCTGTCTTCCGCCCACTCCCGAAAGCCAGCAGCACGATCAGCAATCTGTCTTCTGTGCAGTACCGTGCGCGCCACCAGCCCTCTGATCTTTTGCGACTCCCCTAAATTTCCGTGCACCTCTCCCTTTTCACAGTCCAAACTCCCCCCATATGAGTTTCGGCTGGATCTGGGGTTTAGTGTCGTAAGATAAGGGGTTCAATGCCGTTGGGAGTCTCTGTTTCCCTCCCACCAGAGAAAGCCAGCCAGGTACTCCGGCACCCACTCTCTCAGGGTGCACATCTCCGTACCTCAGCTTTTTGCAGCTCCTCTAGGTTTCTGTGAGCCCCTCTCTTTCCTTCTAGCTATAGAACTTACACTCAGCCAGCTTTCCTATGGTTCTGGATGATGTCCGTTCTGTCTTTTAGTTGTAGTTTTGAAATTGTTGTGCGAGGTAGCAGTGTAGGTGTTTACCTATGCCGCCATCTTGGATTCTCTCCCCGACTTTTTTTTTTATAATATATTTTATTGTTTTTTTTTTTTTCAGAGAAGAAGGGAGAGGGATAGAGAGTTAGAAATATCTATGAGAGAGAAACACCAATCAGGTGCCTCCTTCACACCCCCTACTGAGAATATGCCCACAACCAAGGTACATGCTCTTGACAGGAATTGAACCTGGGACCTTTCAGTCCACAGGCCAACGCTCTATCCACGGAGCCAAACTAGTCAGGGCTGAACATGTCTTCATAGACTTATTGAACATAAATGTCTTATCTTCTGGGAAATGTCTATTCATAGCTTTTGCCCATTTTTCTCTTGGTTGATTGTTCTTTCCTTATTCATTTTGCTCATTCTTTGACAGTTAATGGCTTTTCCCACTTGAAAGGCAGGTGGTCAGAATTGAATTTAGTGTGATGTTCACCTGATGTGACTTCTTCCCTGGTTACAAAATTCCTGTGTGCTTGTAAAAGAAACAAGTAGAGCACATGGATGTGTATAACTTAGAAAGAGGAAGTCTGCTTTACTCTGGGCTCCATCTGACCTCCAGGCAAGAATAACTGCCATGAATGGTTTGTTATCCATATATGGGGGATTTTGTTTTCACACTTCTCTCCCAAATTGGATTGATAAGGGTAAGAACTGTGTTATTCATCTTTGTGTTCTCAGTCCCAGGCACAGTGCCTGGCCTAGATCAGGACTGCAATACATAATGTTACTGAGTGAACTACTGAAAGGGAGGTTAAAACAAATGTTTGGAAATTATAAGAAGACCAGTTTGACTGGAACAGAGGAAGAAAATGGGTGGTGGTACTGGTAAAATGTGCTGTGGCTTGATTATCAAAAGTGCTGGCTGTTAGGCAAAGTGTTTGATTTTTATCTTGGATGCAGTCAGCCAGGGAGGCAGTCGAGACTTTTTAGGTGAAGGGAAGTTCTTTGTCCCTACCAGTCACAGAATTAAAATATTAACAGTCTAGCTATCTATGGCAATGTGCAGGATGTAATAGGGAGGAGGTGGGTAAAAATGAAACTGAAGATAGAAAAATGAATGAATCCAGAAGTTACTTTTTTTGGACACAGACTCCCATAAAAACTCATGAAAATACCTCCTTTCGGAAAAATAGACATAAACCCAGGCACATGCACTTTTTTAAAATATATTTTTTATTGGTTTTCCGAGAAGAAGAGAGAGGGAAAGAGAGATAGAAACGTCAGTGATGAGAGAGAATTGTGGATTGGCTGCCTCCTGCATGCCTCACACTGGGGATCGAGCCTGCAACCTAGGCATGTGCCCTGACCAGGAATCGAACCCTGACTTCCTCATTCATAGGTCAATGCTCAACCACTGAGCCATGCCAGCTGGGCCCCTTACACTTTTTAAGAACCCATTAATTGTGGATCATTCTAAGTGAGAAAAGAAAAGCCTGAACCATGGTGGAATATGTGTTCTTTTGTCCAGGCACAGTTATTGATCTCCAACTGTATGCAAGGCTTGGTTTCGAGTCCTGAGAAAAAGCACCATTCAATGGGGCATAGGGTACAGTATGGCATAGTGGTCAAGAGCACATTATCTGTCTCCCAATGTTTTCTTTGCAGGGGAGGCAACCAAAATTTTTGGTGGTGTCCCACATAGATACTGGGAAAGGATCTGGGATGTTTATCTAAGGCATTGGTTCTCAACCTTTCTAATGCTGTGACCCTTTTATGGTTGTGGTGACCCCCAACCATAAAAATATTTTTGTTGTTACTTCATAACTGAAATTTTGCTACTGTTAGTGAATCGTAATGTAAATATCTGTGTCTTTCGATGGTCTTTGGCTCTACAGCAGCAGTTCTGTGGGTCACGAACCACAGGTTGAGAACCACTAGCAGGGTAGCTTAAGACCATCAGAAAACACACATATTTGAGAAGAAACCAAGATGGCGGCATAGGCGAACACCTAAACTGCTGCCTCCCACAACAATTTCAAAACTACAACTAAAAGACAGAATGGACATCATCCAGAACCACAGGAAAGCTGGCTGAGTGGAAATTCTACAACTAGAAGGAAAGAGAGGGGCTCAGTGGATAGAGCATTGGCCTGTGGACTGAAGGGTCCCGGGTTCGATTCCAGTCAAGGGCATGTACCTTGGTTGCAGGCACATCCCTGGTGGGGAGCATGCAAGAGGCAGCTGATCGATGTCTCTCTCTCATTGATGTTTCTAACTCTCTATCCCTCTCCCTTCCTCTCTGTAAAATATCAATAAAATATATTAAAAATAAATAAATTTTAAAAAAGAGAGAGAGAAACTCACGGAGACTCAGAGGACCTGCAAAAAGCTGAGGTACAGAAATGTGCGCGTGGAGAGAGTGGGCGCCGGAGTGCCTGGCTGTCTTCCCATGGCAGGAGGGAGACGGAGACTCCCTACTGCACTGAACCCCTTATCCTATGGCACTGAACCCCAGTTCCAGGCAAGACTCATATGGGGGAGTCTGGACTATGAAAAGGGAGGAGTGCATGCAAGTTTAGGGGAGCCGCAAAAGGGCAGAGGTCTGGGGGCATGCACACCACTGCACGCAGAAGATGGGCTCCAATTGTGCTGCTGGCTTTCTCTAGTGGGCGAGAGACACTGAACCCCAGTTTCAAGGGGACCCAGACTCATACAGGTCCCGGAGTACAGGGGAGCCGGAAAGCAGAGGTCTAAAGGCACTGTGCTTGTGCACAGAAAGGGCTGCAACAATTACTGAGAGACACTTGAGACTCAGGGGCCACGTAGGGTGTGGCTGACTGGAAACCAACGTGGTCATTAAGCCCTGAGACTCCAACCAATCCAAGCTCAACAGAGAGGCTTTTGCAGTTTTTCAAGTCTTGTATCATAAGGCTGATTTCAACACAGAAGTTCTCCCAGCATAGTGAAAATGTGGAGACAAAGGAACAGATCACGAACAAAAGAAATGGAGGAAAACGAACAACTAGATAAACAGTTCAAAACCACGATTATAAGATTTTTCAAGAATTTCCTAGAAAAGATGGATAAATTTAGCAAGACCAGAGAGGAGATGAAAAAGAACCAACTAGAAATTAAACATACACTGACTGAAATAAAAAATATTATACAGAGACCTAACAGCAGACTAGAGAAAGACAAGAATCAAGTCAAAGATTTGAAATATAAAGAAGCAGAAAACATTCAACTGGAAAAGCAAGAAGAAAAAATAATCCAAAAATGTGAAGACAGTGTAAGGAGCCTCTGGGACAACTTCAAGCATACCAACATCAGAACTATGGGGGTGCCAGAAGAAGAGAGAGAACAAGATACTGAAAACCTATTTGAAAAAATAATGACTGAAAACTTCCCACATCTGGTGAAAGAAATAGACTTACAAGTCCAGGAAGCACACAGAACCCCAAATAAAAGGAATCCAAAGAGGATCACACCAAGACACATCATAATTAAAATACCAAGAGCAAAAAACAAAGAGAGAATATTAAAAGCAGCAAGAGAAAAACAGTTAATTACCTATAAGGGAGTTTCTCAACAGAAACTATTCAGGCCAGATGGGAGTGGCAAGAAATATTCAAAGTGATGAATAGGGCCGAAACCAGTTTGGCTCAGTGGAGAGAGCATTGGCCTGTGAACTGAAAGGTCCCAGGTGTGATTCTGGTCGAGGGCATGTATCCTGGTTGCGGGCACATCCCCTGTACGGGGTGTGCAGGAGGCAGCTGATTGTTGTCTCTCTCTCTCTCATCCATGTTTCTAACTCTCTATCCCTCTCCCTTCCTCTCTGTAAAAAATCAATAAAATATATTTAAAAAAAAAAGTGATGAATAGCAAGAACCTGCAACCAAGAATACTTTACCCAGCAAAGCTATCATTCAGAATTGAAGGGCAGAGAAAGACCTTCACAGATAAGAAAAAGCTAAAGGAGTTCATCAACACCAAACCAGTATTATATGAAATGCTGAAAGGTACTCTTTAAGAAGAGGAAGAAGAAAAAGGTGAAGATAAAAATTATGAACAACAAATACATATCTATCAACAAGTGAATCTAAAAATTAAGTGAATTAAAAATATGTTGAAGAGAATAAACTGCTGAATATAATAGAATCAGGAGCATAGAAAGGGAGTGGACTGACAATTCCCAAGGGGAAAAGGATGAGGGGAGTGCAGGGAGAGACTGGACAAAAATCATATACCTATGGATGAGGACAATTCGGGGGGAGGTAAGGGTAGAGGGAGGGGTGGGAGCCGGGTGGAGGGGAGCTATGGGGGAAAAAAGAAACAAATGTAATCTGAACAATAAAGAATTACTAAATTTTTCAAAAAAGAAGGGAGTCATGAAGGGTGAAATGAAAGGACACTGAACAATAACTAGAACCTGTAGGAAGAAATAAAGATCTCAGTAAAGGTAAATACATGGGCAATTAAAAAAAAGAAAACACACATATTTACATTATGATTCATAACAGCAAAATTCCAGTTATAAAATAGCAACAAAAATAATTTTATGGTTGGAGGTCACCACAACATGAGGAACTGTATTAAAGGGTCGCAGCATTACAAAGGTTGAGAACCACTGATCTAAGGTGTCCTTTGAGATAAACTTTAACCGTGCAGGTGTTGGGACATTCAAGTAGTTGCTAGCGAAGAGGCTACTCTGCACAAGCAGGACCAAGGACAGGCCTAGGACCAAAAAGACCAGAAGCTTTAATTTCAATTTTAAGCATACGCAAAATGATTCAACTAACTGCTGGAGGAATTACACCACGTGAAACATGCAATTGCAAATCACACAGCACTTTATTACTCACACAAGTTCCTGATGCTGCGGGTACAGGCTTAAACAGGATCCCAGTGATGCTATCCTCTGGGGTCCGGCACCTGGGCTGGTCTATTCGGGATGCAGGGGGCCAGCAATCCCCATCTGGGAGGTCGGTCACATCTTGATCAGGAAGTACTAGCCATTCTTCTGTCCTCTGGCAGAGAGAGGAGCGTAGGATAGCGTCGCTTTTCAGACTCGCAAAAGGACGTGCCTTTGTGGCTGACTTGACAGGCTAGCACTGTAGCCTGGTCAGGACCCATTTTTAAAGCCTGTTTAGTACCCCTAGCAGTTCAAGTGGTTATCAATGAATGAGGTCAATGCACACATGTTAATCTCAAACTGGGCTATAAATGATTATCCAGGGAGAGTACATCACTCACACATATGGTTATCTTAGCAAGTCACTTCTAAGTAGGTAGCTGGAGTTCAAGTCCTTATCTATGGGGTACACACACTTCAGGACAGTGGGGAATGTGTCCTTAATATCACACTTTAAGTTTCAAGAAAGTTAACTCAAACCTTTTAAAACCTTTTTAATATTTTTAGACATTTTTAAAACATTTTTAAATATTTCTATAGATTACTATCACCGGGCCTTTTTTGACAAGGCTTTAAAAAAAAAAGCACAGATCTGAGCCCAGCTGTCAGGTTTCCAACTCCTTCCAGGTGAGTTTGGCTAACTTACTGAAACCACCTGCACTTCATAGGTATTTTACAGACAGTAAAATCACCACCTCACCTTTAAGGGAGCCCTCCATTCCCAGAAGGCACTTAAAATTCATGACATGCCGGGAGCTCTCTGCAGAGCCTGAAGACAGAACCCTGAGTGGAAAACAGGAGGAAGCAGAGAGCATGGGCTTGATTTTGAGAACTGTAGCTGAAATGGAAGAGGAGAAAAAGGCAGTGATGAGAGGGGAAGTGAGGGTAAGGAAGATTATTTACTTTTTAAGATGGAAGAGATCCTAAATGCTGACAGGGAGGATGGAATGGAGTGGGAGAGGCTGAAGACACATGGTTGATGGTCTGTCTTTTTCCATCAAGTGCCCAATGGCAGAAGGGAGAGTTTTAGGGTACAGGCGGGGGGCCTAGCTTGAGCTAGGAAGCCATTTCCGCTTGTGAACTGGAGGGGAGGAGTAGAACATGGTGTGGCTGCAGGTGCTAGCTCTGAAGTAACCATAGGAAAGGGAGAAAGAATGTCACCCATGGGGGAGGAGAGGGGCTGGAGCAAGGAGTGGTGCCTGGTGGGCGGTCTGAGGAGAGAGAAGTAGTGACTTACCATTTTTTTAAAATATATTTTTATGGATTTCAATTAATCAATAAGGGAGAGGGAGAGAGAAACATCAATGAGAGAGAGTCATTGATCAACTGCCTCCTGCAGGCCCCACACTGGGGATCCAGCCCACAACCCAGGCAAGTGTCCTGACTGGGAATTGAGCCGTGACCTCTTGGTTCATAGGTCCACGCTCAACCACTGAGCCATGCTAGATGGTCAATGAGGTAACCATTGTAGAGAGGGGACAGCCAGTGTCTGGAGAGAAGAGATGAGATTGCCAGGGGTTCTTCAGCACCAGTGCATTTATAGGAATACTGATGTGTCTGCCTGGCTGATCATTTCTGGTAGAATGGGAGCTACAGGGGTGAAGTCAGGAAGAATGGGGACACCAAGGGGACTGCTGGATTTGCCATCAGACTTGATCATTGCTGAAGTAGTGTCTCAAGGGTCACAGTAGTGTCAGGGCAGATGACACACAGCAGAGAAGGAAAGAGAGAAGGAACGGTGAGGCTATAAAGCACGTGCAATCCATAACACTGCCTTTGAAAAGAAAGAGAAAAGTAAAACACTACCCAGAGAGAGTAAGTGAGTCAAGTGAGGGTTTTGTTTGTATGTTTGTTTCTAAAAGTCAGGAGGGTGCAGATCTGGATGTGTTTCTATTAGCACAGACAGAGACACTGGCACAATTGAGGAGGAGGAATAAATACTTCTGTAGGCACTGAGAGAAGGAAGGAGGAATTGGAAGAGACATTTGTGCTTAAGATCTGCATTTATTTAGCCCTAGCCAGTTTGACTTTAGTGGATAGAGCCCTGGTGTGCTGACTGAAGGATCCTGGGTTCAACTTCAGTCAAGGGCATGTACCTCAATTGCAGGCTGCTCCCTGGCCTGGGCCCTGATTGGGGCTTCTGCAGGACACAATTGATTGATGTGTTTCTCTCACATCGATGTTTCTGTCATTCCCTCTCTCTCCCACTCTCCCTAAAAATCAGTGGAAAAATATCCTTGGGTGAGGATTAAATTTTTTAAAAATATGTCTTTATTTAGAATTATTCTCTCCCACCCCCACCCCCCACATATATTAGCATGTGGACTTTTAAAGTTGGCATGATTGCCCTAGCCAATTTGGCTCAGTGGATAGAGTATCAGCCTGCGAACTGAAGGGTCCTGGGTTCAATTCTGATCAAGGGCACATGCCCAGATTACATGCTCGATCCCCAGTAGGGGCCGTGCAGGAGGCAACCAATCAATGATTCTTTCTCATTGATATTTCTCTCTCCCTCTCCCTTACTCTCTGAAATAAAAAATATATTTAAAAAATAAATGAAGTTGACATAGAAGAAAATGCCAGCCACTGAGTTGGCCTTTCTATAGTGAGAATTGACTGGAGATGGTCAAGAAAGTTACAGCTGAAGATTCAGGACATTTGTGTGGCCAATTGATTCACCCAATCCTTCACCCAAACAGTTGCTTCAGAGGAGAATCAGTTCCCTAATTCAAGGGAGTGGAGGAGAAGACAGCTGGCACATATTAACAAGTTACTTATGACAATTATCAACTGGAGGCATTTTGCAATGTATTTCTTATCTATCAATATTTTCCCATAGGTGACTTCAAAATCTCTGCATGAAGAACAGACCTCATCTCTTCTTGCCAAACTCCCATCTGCAGTGAACACAGAGAAAACCAAGACCAATCCACAGACCAAAGGGAACTGAGCAGTGTTATGGTCAGGTACTGGGCTAGGGCCAGAGACAAAAACTGAGAGCTGTGGAGAGTAACTGGGCAAACAGGACCCAAGATCAGGACACAGAGGGCAGACCCTATTGCCACACCAAAGTCCTGCCCCCAGAGAGCACACCAACAGCAGTGGAGAAAATGCCAGGGTTCAAGGGCACCTAGTTGACCAGGGAGAGACTGAAAAAGCAGATCTGAGCAGAAAGGAGATAGCCACCTGACCCAGCTCAGCTTGCACATTAACCTCTACAGGCCCACAGGAAAACATTATAAATGAGCTAGTAGTCATAGCGAAAACAGAGAAAAGAGGCAGGTGGAATTAAATCTAATATATTTTTGTTTTCTTTAACTCAGTGTATCAAAGTATTATTTCAACTTATAATCAACTAGTGGCCTGGTACATGAATTCATGCACATTGAAAAAAAATTAATTAGAAGAAATATTTTAATATTGCTATTTGCCCTTTCTCTATAATAAAAGTGTCAACCAAATTCACAATCAACAATGATAGATGGAAACACATGCATGCAATTGGCGCCAGCAAGAGCTTTATATGGACAAAACTGGTTTGGCTCAGTGGATGGAGCATCAGCCTGCAGACTGAAAGATCCCAGGTTCGATTCTGGTCAAGGGCATGTACCTTGGTTGCGGGCGCATCCCCAGTAGGAGGTGTGCAGAAGGCAGCTGATCAATGTTTCTCTCATCGATGTTTCTAACACTCTATCCCTCTCCCTTTCTCTCTGTAAAAAATCAATAAAATATATTTTTTTAAAAAAGCTTTATATGTATCACGCACTCGTGAGTCAACTTAGCCTTTTATAGATATAGAATAAACTTGCTTAATTAGAGCTGCTTTCTGATTTAGCTAAACTTTTTCTAGTCCAGTGAAGCATCCCAACTTCTCTTTCAGGTAATTGTCAGCAACACAGCAGTAAATATCAACATGAAGCAGATTATTATTGTAGATCATGCAGGGAGAACAAAGGGTAAAATATTTAGCTGCAGCAGTGTTTGACTATATTCTGCTCATAGAGAAAACGTGAAGTCATTTTTGAGGTTTTTTTCAGTCGGGTCAAGTTTCTCAACTTTCTAAATCTCCATTTTCTGGCTGATAAAAAGAAAATAAGATTCTACTGAGTCTCCTATCTACCTACTTCAGGACTTCTGTGAGGATCAAATGAGATGAGGCACAGGAAAATGCTTCACAAACATAAAGTGTGAAATTTTTGCACCTGGTTATAAAGCAAGTCGTGTTCCTGGGCTAAAGAACCTGCAAGGAGGCTAGTCGCTAGGGAGAGGAAGCCAGGTATTGCTACATGACATCATTACCTGGATGGTTGGATACTTAGCCTATTAGCCTTTTATATATATAGACTAGTGCAGTGGTCGGCAAACTCATTAGTCAACAGAGCCAAATATCAGCAGTACAACAATTGAAATTTCTTTTGAGAGCCAAATTTTTTAAACGTAAACTTCTTTGGTCCGCAGGTTTGTAGGCTAACACTCTAGCCATTGAGCTAAACCGCTAGAGCTCATTGCTTCTCTTAACAGCAGTTATTAAACATCAGCTAAGGTTCAGGGACCATGCCTAGGGCTAGTTTTACAGGCATATTTTTTGGCTTAAGAACCTTACAATTTAGCAGAAAAGGAGACATATAATTACAATAAAATGTAGTAAGTGTGATTGGGGCAGAATTAGGGGCTAAGTGGCTACCTAGGAGAATAATATCACCGTTTTGGGAGATAAGAAAAGGCTTAGGAGGTGGAGAAGAGAATGAAGATTGAATTAAAAATGGCTCAGAAAGGGAGAAGGGAGGTCTGAGAAAATGCTCTAGGCAGAAACAGCAGTTTAGGGGAGACTCAAAAGCCTTTGGGGTGTTGAGGGTGAGAGGTAAGGCTGATCTGCCTTATTCTCTGGCAGCCTACTTAACAGTGGGAGTTGGAGGCAGGATGTTGACAGATCTGGAATAGGCAGGCCCAGCACAGGAAGTACTCCACCCCCAAAATATTCCCTCACCAGTTCAGTTCAAGTTTACTAGGTGACTAGTTACAGACTCAAACTGGTTAATGAGCTGTTCTTTATCAAAGCAAGAATCTCGTATAGTGAGAATTCTCTTTTCAGGTCATGGCAAACCTTGATGTCTTATTTGATTCAGAAAACTGAGCATGACTGAAGTTCCATGTAATAAAGGACTTACAGGGGTAGAACAAATGGAAGGATAATAACTCTACCTAGGGGAGGTCTGGTTGGGCTTCCCACAGAAGATGGCACTTAAGCAGGGTCTGAAAAAGGAAATGAATTGCCAGACTGCCAGGTGAAAATGTTAGCAGGTATGTGGGCTCTTCGTTCTTGACTTCAGGCAGAAAAGATTTCAGAACACGAGTCCGGGTGATTCTGAGAGTATGTCTCTTAAAGCTGGAGACAGTGAAACAAAGGAAGGGCTTCAGATAGAAGAGGCAAGATCACAGCAACAGGAGTGAGCCTAGGCATGGCTGCCTTGGCCATAGATAGATGGATGGATGGATAGATAGATAGATAGATAGATAGATAGATAGATAGATAGATTTCAGAAGGAAGGGAGAGGGAGAGAGAGATAGAAACATCAATAATGAGAGAGAATCATTGGTCAGCTGCCTCCTACACGCCCCCTACTGGGGATTGAACCTGCAACCCAGGCATGTGCCCTTGACAGGAATCCAACTTGGGACCCTTCAGTCCACAGGCCAATGCTCTATCCACTGAGCCAAACCAGTCAGGGCTGCCTTGGCCCTTTAGAAAGCAAGTCACAGAGGCAGAAGAAGTGAGCCAACTGGGCTTCGTGAGCTCAGGAAACAAGTTACAGAGGCAAAAGAAAGGCCCTTGGAGAAAGGGAGTAAAGATATGCAACTAAGGAAAGAAGGAGGGGAAAGGGGCTGGCTTGCTCACAGGGTAAGTGCACGAGGTCCTTTGCCTTGAGGATTTTTATCTGTTTTCTAAAGGCAGGAATCTTAGGGGAGGTCTCAGAGAATATTCGTCAGTTTTCCAGATGTGTCCTGTTAGGGTTGTGGTCTCTACTGATTGTTCAGTGCTAGGGTAGGGAGTCATTGGTCATTGCATCTAGTCCTGCTGTCAGCCCGCAGTGGACTCGCTTCATCTGGTTTTGTTGCTTTTCTGGGCCTGGAGCTGAAACACAATTGAGACTTAGATGTTATCTCTAATTTGACCAAAACTATGTTTGTGTGGTCAATGTACCCAACGGTTTGCTCCTAAGATTATTTGATCCTGATCAAAACCTCATTGTCCTGAGGCCTTAGTACTTAAGGGAGTGATTGTGCAAGGGAGAAGGAGGAAGGTAAGTCAGGATGCTGGATGAGGCCAGTTTGAATCACTATCTGTTTCAACTTCTACGTTCCTTTGATTCAGAAGGACATTCTGATATTAATAACCATTATTTAGTACTAGAGGCCTGATGCACAAAATTTGTGCAAGGGGCTCAACTCTCACAGCCCTGGCTGCCTCCTGGCCTCACTTCCCCATTCTCCCCACCCTCCATCCTGCTAATTGGTCGTTCTGGAAGTCATTCCAGAAGGTCATCCTACAATCCAGTCTAATTAGTATATTAACTCTTTATTATCTAGGTCCTAGATTCTAGGAAGTGTCAGGCTTTATTCTAGTGGTTTACATTCTTACCTCACTTTATCTCCATAAAAACCCCTAGATACCACAATCCCTGTTTACAGATAAAGAAACTGAGGTACAGAAAGGAGGTATAACTTGTCTAGTGCAGTGGTCGGCAAACTCATTAGTCAACAGAGCAAAATATCAACAATACAACTATTAAATTTCTTTTGAGAGCCAAACTTAAACTTCTTCTAACGCCACTTCTTCAAAATAGACTTGCCCAGGCTGTGGTCTTTTGTGGAAAAGCCATACTCAAGGGGCCAAAGAGCTGCATGTAACTCGGGAGCCGTGGTTTGCCGACCATGGGTCTAGTGTCACAGACCGTAAGGGGTAGAGTATTTTGGCTTCAGAGCTCACTGCATTAACCCTTTGTCATATCTTGAGGCTGTGTATGCCAGGAGTGTAGGGCGAGGGGTTGGCTAGCAATGTCAGGATCCAACTTGTGAGGCAAGCAGTGGCCAAATCACGCATGTCAACACAAGCACCAGCAGCCTGTCGGTAAATGTTTTTATTACTTGACTGCATATATAAATGATTGCTAATGATATCTCTGAATGTGGTTGCACTAAGAGAACATTATATTCAAATCCAGGTTTACACAAGCCATATTTCCTGCAGGGATTCACTGCCTCAACAAATTATCATAAGCTATCAAGAGAAGCCAATCCCCTGTCATTAAACTCTAAGATGCAAAATCCCAAAAGACAAATAACCAGTGACAGAAAGTAGAAGCCCAGGTTACAGGGAAAGGCTAAGTTTGCTCCACTCTTAACCCTTCACCCACAGAACCCCCAGTTTCACAGCGCAGCCCACTCCTCGGTAAGAGCTTATACACAAACAGGAAGGCCCCTGTTAGCCAAATCAGAATGGTCAGACAGGAAACTGGCAATTCCTACCCCCCACCACAGTATACACACATACCAACCCAGAAGGCTGGTGCTTCCTTCCCCCAGCTGTCTCTGCAGCTGTCCAGGACTTTTTTAAAGAGAGCTTTCCAAAAATCTTCCAGAGAGACTTGTGTGACTCTAATAATCTCTGTGCACAGAAGGTACCTTTGATTTTAGGAATGGGATTTTTTTTTCCTGACACCCCATGTTATACAGAGCTGCTGCATTAAAAAAAAAAAGTCTCTGATGGGTTGGTAGGCAGACAGAAAGCCCCATTTCTTTAGTCCCTGACCTATCCATGGGGAGGTTGGTGGATGGGTTCTCCCTTTGGGGAGATAGTGGCAGGAGCAGCTAAGTTTCCAATGTGGCTTGCCCTAATATACCTGGGCCACTTCCTTTCCCAGTAGGGTCAGAGGGACCTTCTCCTTCCACCCACTACTTCTTTCATTCAGAAGGACAAGGAGAAACTGGTGAGATCATGGTTATTTTGAGTAATGTTTTAAAAAATTGAGTCAACTTTGCTTCTGCTGGTAGACACCCTTAATTTGTACAGAAATGATTAGCCAGGGCTCAACCATAATGACAGACTTTCTTAGCCCTGATTATTTGGACATTGGTTTGAATCCACTTCTTGTTTTAATAATAACTACTAACATTTATCATACACTCACCATTTGTCATCCATTATGTCAACAGCTTATTAATGTGTACTATCTTGTTTAATCCTCAAATGATATAAATGATTTTTTAATTCCCACTTTACACACCAGAAAACTGAGGATAAAAAGAGTTAACTGATTGGCCCAAGATCACACAGCTAGAGAGTGGTTGATCTGTGATTCAAAGTCAAGTGGGTCTGACTTAATCTCTATAATAAGGTGCCTCCTTTAGGCAGGCCAGCAGTCTGTATATGAAGGAAAATACCAGACATGCCATTGTGATTGATGGAGCCCCAAAGACTTATGTGTTGGGAAAACTGGCAGCACAGTGGACAGAGAAAATAGCATGTCAGTCCCACATTTGGAAAATTTAATTTCTTTGGCTTTATGTCTCTATCTAGCCTGAATATCTGAATTATTTTCCTAAATATCTGAATTATTTTCAAAAGAGAAAGTATTTCCTCCCTAGCACTACAGGGAAACATCCTTAAGCCTCTCCAGTTCTACCCAGTTTATATTAATCCTTCCCAGCCCTATTCCTTCCAGTTATTTCTCACTCAGTCTGTCCTCAAGACTATAAGCCCCCAGAAAGGAAGCCTGAGTGTCAGCCACCCCTCCACACCTAACCCCATTTCTAATCTGTGCTTGATATTATGCTTCCTCTTTTATAAGGCAAAGCTGGCCCAACTGTGGCTCAGCTTCCCTCAGAAGTCTGCTTTGACTAAGGCCATGCCTGGAGTATTTTTTCTTCTTTGTGTTTCTATGGAATGTAGAGGCTAGCAGTTATACCTTAACTTGTATCTTTTCATGATACTTTTTTTTTCTTGCTGCAAATTATACTGAAAGCTCTGGAGGACTGGGGCTATAACTTCCGATTTTTAATTTGATAAATCCTCTTTCAGCCTTGAGCAAGCACTGCCGACCCACCATCTTCATTGAGCTGAGTGAGGATAATCCCATCCTTAGACTCTTGCTGGATGCATCTGGTTGGGCCTTCTGGGTTTTAAGACCTCCATTCATTCATTTGACAATTTTTTGAATGTTTATTTCATGTAAGATGCTGGGGGTGAAAAGGTAAGAAGGGCCCTGTCCCCCAGTGTGAGACAACAGTATTCTCTTTCTTTCTTTTCTTTCTTCTACAAACAGTATTTTCAAAAAGATAGAAATAATAGCAAGAGACCAGCTCTGGTCCTTCTTGCCCTAGATGCATATTAGGAGTTTCAGCTACTCAAAGCAAAGGCTGTTTATAGTACAGCGTGACAGAAGGCAGCAAGAGAAGGGTCACATCAAAGTGCAGGAGGTAGAGTTCAAGGAGGTAATCAGATACCATTATCAAAGTCAAGTTCAGGGAGAAAGAGACTTCCTGATTATCCGCACCACTGGTTTTCTCATCACACTGTTACATGGTTTGGTTACTTTCTAATCGAAAGGGATTCAGGTGTGCTTTCAAAGTCTCTCGCCTCCTCTGCCTTTACGGGAAAAGCACTTATTGAAAGCATCTCAGCTGTCAGTTTTCCGGAAACCCTCCCCTTTGAGACCGCAAGGCGGGGCCACACGTCTGGTGCCACACCCGGATCCGCGGCGGGGGCTTAACCGCTCCGGCCACTCAGGGGCCGCTTCGCCCTCAGCCGCCGGAGATGCGGCTTCCCATTGGTCAGACAAGCATGGGAGCCCGCCCCCCGGAAGTTGCGAGTGGCTTGCCTTCTAACCCCGGGTAGAAGCCTCCGCGACGGGTCGCTAGGCCGAACGCGGAAGCGGGCCGTGATTGGGTCTCAGCCGGTGAGGTCTGGCGTGGGCGAGCCCTCCTACAGCGAGGCCGGGCCGGAAGGCTGGGTCCGGCACGCCGCGAGCCCTTTTGTCCACTCTCAGCGGCGCAGAGGCGGGCTGCCCCTGTTGCCGCCCCGGTAGCGGAAGTTAGGGCGCCGCGGGTCCTTCCAGCGCGAGCTCGGCCCGGCGTCGGTCGTCCCGCCCGCCGGTCACTTGGCGCCTCTCCTCTGCCGGCGTCCGCGCCCCGGCCTTGCTCACCATGCTGTCTCTAGACTTTTTGGACGATGTGCGGCGGATGAACAAGCGGCAGGTGAGATGGGCCGCCCGCTTTCCCCGGGGCCGCTCCGGCCCCTTTGACGCCGGCACTGCGGATCCTGCGGGCCTCGGGGCTCCCGGCCTCTGAGCCGGGCTGGCGGCCTGGACCATCTCTTCGTGGAGCCCGAGGCCCGAGGCGCGGGGTCCGGCCCCTGTTACTGTCTCTAGCCCCGGTTAACCCGGGGGCGGCCGGGGGCGGCGCGGGAAGCCTGTCTTCAGCTCCCATTCCTCCCAGTGAGGCTGAGCAGCGAATGGAAACCCGAGCGCGTTTTGTGAGTGAGAGTCGGGGTGAAACTCAGGGTTTCTCCCATTCAATCCCGGGGTTAGACTTAGCAGTTCCCTGCAGCCGGGATGCTCGGAAAGGCAGTTGAAGGCCCCCAAAGCTGCTTTGCTTCTTTCAGCAGGTCACAGCCTTTCTAGTACGGTTGGCCCCAGTGGCCCGCACTGACTTTTCCTTGGACCACGTCTGATTCGAAGTTGCCCTCGAGTCCCTTTAGCATGAAAGTGGTGTAATGTGCTAATCCAAGCATAATATGCTAATGATATTGCTAAGGCCTCAGATTCCTCGGGTGTACAATAACGCCAGATATTAGTGGCACAGGGATCTTGACATTCAGATCTCCTAATTTTGTCCTGAAATCTCACGCCGTCTTGAGCTTCTAGATCGTATGTCAGATGGTATTGGGAATGCTGTCGTGATTAATGCTGTCGTTAGGAAAGGCTGCTCCTTTTCATCTTCTGCACCAAGTGTCTGTCTGTAGAGCCTAGTTTGCTTACCTCCGGCCTTTTTACAGTACGGTATTTGACTATTAAGAATTATCCTGGTGTCACTATGAAAGATTTTTCTCTTGGACTTGTATTTTGCAGTCTATAAATACCGATTAGGGAAGTAGATATGCAACCTCCTTCTAGTTCCCTTCAGATTTTAGCTAGCTCCATGTCACCTTCTCTTAGATATGCTTCTTAATTCCTTCAGTCATAATTGATCATTATTTTCAAATTGCATATTTATGTCTTGAAGATAACTCTTCATATCCTCCCTTATGTTGTATGGTGTTGTCTTTTCCATCCATATCTGAATTTCTGGGTTCTACAGACATTTCTCTGAAGAAGTACTTATTTGGGGGCTGTTGTTTATTGTACCATATGCTAAATACAGTGAGAGAAATGCAGAGATACATTACAGACTCTGCCTTCAATGAGCATAAATGTGTAGAAAATACTTAAGGCTAGTTTGCTATGTGCAAATTGTTATATGTGCATATGATGTGGGTAATGTTCTTCCCATTACTGAGATTAAGAAAATGAATACCCTCCCAGTGATGGTGAGGAGAAAATGGGAGGAATTGGATAGTGTGGGAATGGGGTGAGGGAAAATGATGAAATGAGGTTTTGCTTGTACATAAATTCTGGAAAAAAGAATTGACAGTGTTTATAGATATTGAGCTCATCACATGAAAAGAGGAAACTATAAGTTTGTTTTTTGCTTCTCTAAAATTGCTGTCATTTGCATAACTTTTTCATTTACACCTAAATACATATCAAATGTCTGGTTAATATGTTTGAATTATAACTGTGTTTTTTCCCCATAGGTTCATAGAGGAATACTTGAGTACAATGAACCCCATCCATTTAAGTGTATTACTTGATAAGTTCCTACAGCTGCATATATCCATCACAATCAAGATAATAGAGCATTCTATCCCATACAAGGTCCCTGTGCCCTTTATAATTCATCTCTCCTCTAGCACTTGGCAACCACGGGATTTGCTTTTTGTTGGTATAGATGGGTTTGCATTTTTTTTTTTTAGAAAAGGGTTTGCATTTTATATAAATGGAATCACAAAGTATGTATTCTTTTGAGCTTTGAGTTATAATTGATTTTGAATACCTTACTCACTCAAGACTTCATGCACCAATGGGGTCCCTCAGGCTGGTCTGTGGGATCCGGCTGAAACTGGCTCTCTGACATCCCCTGAGGGGTCCCAGATTGTGAGAGGGCAAAAGCTAGGCAAAGGGACTGTGCACCATTGAGGCAGGGAGGGACACGGGAGGTTGGCCAGCTGGGGAGGGGTTGTGGGAGGACTCCAGGCCATGTCTAGCCTTCTCGCTCAGTCCCAGTCTCGCTCAGTCCTGATTAATTGGCTGAATCCCAGCAGCAAGCCAACCTACTGGTTGGAACATCTACCCCCTGGTAGTCAGTGCACATGATAGTGAGCAGTTGAATGGCCTTAGCATATCATTAGCATATTATACTTGGATTGGTTGAACAGATGACCAAACAAGCAGACACTTAGCATATTAGGCTTTTTTTAAAAATATATTTTATTGATTTTTTACAGAGAGGAAGGGAGAGAGATAGAAAGTCAGAAACATCGATGAGAGAGAGACATCGATCAGCCGCCTCCTGCTTGCCCCACAGTGGAGATGTGCCTGCAAGCAAGGTACATGCCCCCGACCGGAATCGAACCTGGGACCTTTCAGTTCACAAGCCCACGCTCTATCCACTGAGCCAAACCAGTCTCAGCTAGGCTTTTATTATTAGGATAATTTTTTAGGGTCTGCTTCACAGTTTTCAAGAATAAAGTGTTTCATTACCTTTACTACATCCTATACAATATTGCCTCAAACCTTCAGTAGCTTCCCATTGTCTTAGGCTTTTGCTGTAAGTCCCAGTCATTTTACAGCCTGCTGTTTCTCACTATTTCAGTCTTGTTTCCAAGTACCTTTCCTACCTGTTTTTTATCATTGTCTCTATGAACATTGTTCTATTCAAACTTTGTGTATTTAACTATCTTTAGAATTCCCCTTGCATTCTTTCTGATCACGATTTTCCTGAAACTTTCCTTAATCTATGAAATCCTGATTTGTAGAGTTTGCCTATTTCTGTGGTGTAAATACTCCTAACAGGGCTAATTTCAGGCTACTAACATGACATCATTGAATGTGGAATTAGGAAGAAATGTGGTAGCATGCAGCTGTAATTTCCACCTTTGGATAAAATAGAGAAAAATAATATGACCTCAAGAACTTAGAGTAATAATAAAATGCAGTGAAATACAGTGGTACCTCGAGATACGAGTTTAATTCGTTCCATAACCTTGAGCCGTGGGAAACTATGAGACACTCGAGTCGCGGTAAACTGGTAGGTCTTGTGCAGCCGGCTGATCCGCGCGATTACTCCTATCTCAAATGTTGCTCGTATTTCAAAGCAAAAATCGCTCGCTCAACAGCTCGTATCTCAAAAATCTCATATGTTAGGGCACTCGTATCTCGAGGTAGCACTGTAATTGAGTTTAGAGAGAGAAACCGGTCAGTTGCCTCCTGTACATACCCGATCGAGAATTGAACTTGCCACCTTTGTGGTGAATGGGACAGCACTCCAACCAACTGAGCTACCCAGCCAGAGCCAACATGTCATATTTTTGAGTTATTTTTTATTTTTTATAATATCCTCTCCATGGTCATAGAGACAAGCATATTTATTCATTTCCATGGTTAAATGGCATAGACCTACAACAATGAAGATGAGTTCCACATTAGCAGAAATTGTGATTATAACTTCTCTCCCAAAAGTTCTCTTTTCTGACTTGAAGAAGGAGGTGAACTAGAGTATCCAAACAGAAGATGTCCACAGTGGCAGAAAGTGTTGTCTGGAAAACATGGTTTATTGGTCAGGGTTTAGTTTGGGAAGCAGAACCACTATAAATATTGGGGAATTAAGGGATTTATTATAGGACTAAGAATTGTGGGAGAAGCTTGATAAGTAAGAGTCTCAAACTGTGAGGTGGAGAATCAGAAAAATATCACTAACTACCACTTCTGAAGCAGTTATGAGTAGACAAATCCATACTTGCCGTGGAATTGGGCAGAATTTCAAATCTTCCTCATGGAGTGGGACCACACCAAAGGGGAGTAGATGAAGCATAAGGCTGTGTTGCCTCCACACTGGTCTCTATTAGATGCGCTGGACATGGGATAGGGGAGAGAGAGGACAAGCTGGATTCTGCCAGGCCCTTAATGATGTCTCTTACCACTTCTAACCACAGTTAATTTCAACAAAATAGTGGTTGGTTCCTTTTCCAGATCTTGGGCAGATTTCTTCTGGCCAATCAACCCAGATCAGGGAAGGGTATTAGGGAAACCTAGTACAAGTTTTATTAGCCAAGTTAGTCAATCCTTTATCTACTCAACATCTAGAGACTTTTTTTTCCTCCAAAATATAATTTTTTAAAATATATTTTATTGATTTTTTTTTACAGAGAGGAAGGGAGAAGGATAGTCAGAAACATCGATGAGAGAGAAACATTAATCAGCTGCCTCCGCAACCAAGGTACATGCCCTTGACCGGAATCGAAGCTTGAACCCCCCAGTCCGCAGGCCGATGCTCTATCCACTGAGCCAAACTGTTTAGGGCTCCAAAATATAATTTTATTGATTCCAGAGAGGGAGAGAAAGATAGAAATATCAATGATAGTCATTAATCAGCCGCCTCCTGCAAATCCCACACTGGGGATCAAGCCTGCAACTTGGGCATGTGCCCTGACTGGGAATCGAACCTGGTCTCCTGGTTCATAGGGTGATGCTCAATCACTGAGCCACGCCAGCCAGGCTATGCACACCTCTTAATCATATTTAACTTTTCAAATAAAGATAAAAGCAAAATTATGCTTCTGTCTAATATGCAGCTATTTCTTGTTTTTGTATTTGGCCACATGGTCATAGCTGTATTTTTTTCTTCCGTTAATCAGTCCATATTCCTTTCACCCTCAGCAAGAACCTAAGTTGGTCATAATATCTTGCCCAGTGGAGTGACACCAACCTCTATGACCCCATTACTAAAGGTTAATGTCATGAGTAGTCCTGTTTGAATGGGATTGTTGTTTTCCCTCAGGATTCTCTGTATTTCAGTCATACTTCCCTCATTACTTTTCTCTGATGGTCAGGACCAATTATCCTGGCCAATAAATAACCCCCTGGCCTCTGCATTTTGGTTCACTGGCATGAGGAGCCCAAAGTGGTCAGATGGCAATCTCAACATTCAGTCTAATGGAATCAACATGTCCCCTGGTGGAAGGGTATCTCCTTTGGGAATGAAAATGTTTAAACCCATACAGTCCAAAGTTGTGAAGATGGGTGACAGAAGTCACTCTGATTCTCACCCTTTAATTCCAGACTAGTGAATCCTGCTGTAGAAGAAATAACCCATAGATTGGTTGCTGATTCAGAGCATTTACCACATACTGGAGGGCATTAGACATTATTATCTCAGCCCCACAAAGTGCTGTTGGCTAGTTGGTGCCATGCTGTCTTCAAAAGGCCATTTGTATCACTCAGAAGAAAGAGATCATAGAATGAATTGGGAAGTATTCCTTTAGCAGTTTTCTGGAAGCGTTGGTATAGAATTGTTATGATATTTTTTTTCTTGTTTCATTAAATGCTTGATAGAATTCACCAGTGAATGCCATCTGAGCCTAGTGTTTTTCCTTGTGGGGAAGTTTTTAAACTATATATCCCATTTCTTTAATAAATATAGGTCTATTCAGTTTATCTATTTTTTCTTTAGTGAGCTTTGTTAGCTTGTCTCAAGGAGTTGGTAACATATCGGTATAATATTGATAATACCCTTTTAATAATTGTATTTCAATACAAATTAATATGTAGTTACTCTAGTGATGTCACCTCATTCCTTCCTGATATTATTAATTTCTTTAAACAGTTAACATTTTTTTATTTTATTTTAGAGAGAGAGAGAAACATCAATTAGTTGTTCCGCTTATTTATGCCCTTATTGGTTGATTCTTGTATGTGCCCTGACAAGGAATTGAACCTGCAACCTTGGTGTATTAGAATGATACTAACCAACTGAGCTGGCTGGCCTGATATTAGTAATTTATATCTTCTCTCTCTTTTTTTTTTCTTCCTGATTTAGTCTGGTTAATTGAACCCAGAGTGCCCATTTTTTGTTTGTTTTTGTTTTCTGTCTTTTGTTTCATTATTTCTCTTTTTTTCCCTCACTCAAGGATATTTTTTCTATTGAATTTTATAGAGAGTGGAAGGAAGAGGGAGAGACAGAAGCACCGATGTGAGACACATTGATTGGTTGCTGCCCGCATGCCCTTGACCAGGGCTGGGAGTCTGCAACCAAGGTATGTGCCTTTGACTGGAATTAAACCCAGGACCCTTTGGTCCACAGGCCAATGCTCTGTCCACTGAGCCAAACTGGCTAGGAGTCTCTTCTTTTTTTAACAGCATTTCTTTTCTGTGAGTTACTTTGGGTTTCATTTGCTTTTCCTAGTGTTTTAAGATAGAAGTTTACTTTGGTAAAGCTACAAATATTTGTAAATTAAACAGTGTATTTCTAAATAACCCATAGGTCAAAGGAGAATTGTAAGGGAAATTACAGAATATTTGAACTTGAGTGTAAATAAAAACACAACATATAATTAGAGGCTTTTGTTGCTTTAATATTCCCTCTGTGTACTACTTTAGCTATCTCCCACAACCTTTTTATTTATTTTTTAATATATTTTATTGATTTTTTACAGAGAGGAAGGGAGAGTGATAGAAAGTCAGAAACATTGATGAGAGAGAGACATCGATCAGCCGTCTCCTGCACGCCTCACACTGGAAATGTGCCCGCAAGCAAGATACATGACCCTGACCGGAATCGAACCTGGGACCTTTCAGTCTGCAGGCCGATGCTCTATCCACTGAGCCAAACCGGTCTTGGATCCCACAACCTTTTAATTTTTTATTTTTTTACCCTCACAAATTTTAAATAAGGAAAAAAATGTATGTTTGCCAACATATATCTATTGTGCTTCATTTCTGTGTGTAAATCCAGATTTCATTTGGTATTTTCTTTTTGCCTGGAGGACTTTTAAAAACTTTTTTCTAAAAGTAGGTGTTCTCATGATGAATTATATTTGAGTTTTTATGCCTTTGGAAAAGGTTTAATTTTGTCTTCATTCTTTTTTTTTTAAATGCTTTTATTGATTCCAAAGAGGGAGAGAGAATAATATCAATGATGAGACAGAATCATTGATTGGCTGCCTCCTACACACTCTCCACTGGAGATCGAGCCTACAACTCGGTCATGTGCCCTGACCTGGAATTGAACCGTGACTTCCTGGTTCATAGATCAAAGGAGAATTGACTAGACAAAGGTCTGCAGAGGATCTCTGCTCAAGTCCTTGGCAGAAAGACACTGAGCCATGCTGGCTAGGCATGTCTCCATTCTTTAAAAAGATTTTTTTTATTGATTTTTAGAGAGAGAGGAAGAGGGGAAGAGAGAGAAACATTGATGTGAGAGGGAACCTTCGATCTGTTTCCTCCTCCATGCCTTGTACCTGGGATCAAGCCTGAAACCTGGGTTTGTGCCCTGACTGGGAATCATACCCAATACCTTTCGATTCACAGGACAAGACCCAGCTAACTGAGCCATACTGGCGAGGGCTTGCCTTTGTTTTTCTTTCTTTTTTAAAATCTATTTTGGAAATGTTATAGATACCTTCCCCCGCATTGACCCCTTCTATCCTGCACTCATCCCCCCTTGCCTTTCCTCTTGATTGTTTGTTAATCCTCACATGAGGATGTTTTTCCATTAATTTTTAGAGAGAGTAGAAGGGTGGGGGGAGAGAAAGTCATCAATTGGCTGCCTTCCACATGCACCAGAGCAGGGCTGGGAGTTGATCAAGCCTGCAACAGAAGTATGTGCCCTTGACCAGAATTGAACCTGGAACCTTTCAGTCCACAGGCCAATGCTCTATCCACTGAGCAGAATTGGCCAGGGCATTGCCTTCATTTTTGAAAGAAATTTCTTTGGGTATAGAATTTTAGGTTGATAGTTTTTTTAAATTAGTACTTTCAAGAAGTCTGCTGTTATTTCAAGAGCTCAAACTATTCCTGACCCATATGAATGATGAGAATTGTTCCATTTGCCCCTTTTGGATGGTTCTTTGGTAATTCCTGCAGAGCATGTGCTGATCATCACAGGTTGTCTTTCTGCCAAGGACTTGAGCAGAGATCCTCTGCAGACCTTTGTGTAGTGCTCATTTCCATCCTGCCCGGGTCTCTAACTACCTTTGCCTCCTCAACTCCCAGTTCTTTTTCTTCAAGTCAAGAAAACTTCGAGGCTCTGTCTGCATTCCCCTTTGCCCTTATTCTAGAAACTAGTGTGTCAGTTGGGGCAAGTTCCTCCTTTCTAAGCAATCACAGTCCTGTGTTACATGGATATGTCACATGTTTAATGTCTGAAACCCTTGGTTTCATCTATTTTGTCCAGTTATTTAGTGATTTCAGGCGGGGAGGTAACTGGTCCCTGTTATTCCATCTTGGCCTAAACATATTTTTGAGATCATCTGTGTTGTATGTATCAGTAGTTCATTCTATTTCTGAACAGTATCCTAGTGTGTGGAAATATTGCAGTGTATTCATCTGTTGATGGACATTTGTTTGTTTGTTTTTACCATTTGAGGCGATTATGAATGAAGCTACTGTACCTGTGTAATGAATAGATAGGTTTTCATTTGTCAGATTATAAAACAGTCTAATGGATTTTTTAAAATGAGACTTGTGTTACTGTTACTGATACTATGCCTGTTTTGACTATTCAGGATTTTTGTTGTTGTCATTCTCATTGAAGATTCTCACTGGGACAAGCAGTGACTTTATTGGGCCATGATAGCAGTGTCTGGTCTCAATATGCTTCAGTTTTGCCGGTGCCATCGGTTTTACATTTTGTTGCTGTCAGTGTGCCTGCCTCTAATACCCTAGCTTCTGATCACTTCTTCTGTGAGTTAGAAAGCAGGGAAATTGTGGTTATGGGTTATGAGTCTGTTAGTTTGAGGGCCTAAGATAAGACTTTAGGCCAACTGCTAGTTTATTTTTATTTTTTTTATCCTCACCGTAGGAGTGAGAATATTTTTTCCAATGGTTTTTAGAGAGACTGAAAGGGAGGTGGGCGTTGGGGGAGAGACACATATCGATGTGACAGAAACACTTCAGTTGGTTTGCCTCCTGCACGCTCCCAGACCCAGGCCAGGGATCAGATTTGCAACCCAGGTAGTACATGCCCTTGAGTGCCCTTGACCAGAATTGAACCACAGTCCTTGTGTGCACAGACCGGTGCTCTAACCACTGAGCAATGCTACTCAGAGCAGGTCAACTGCTATTCTGTAGCTCTGACACATTTTGCTTTCATGGTCACTTCTGTCTTTTTTTTTTTTTTTTAAAGAGGAAGGGAGAGAGAGAAAGAGAGATAGAAACATCAATGATGAGAGAGAATCATTGATAGGCTGCCTCCTACACACCCCTCAATGGGTATCGAAACCAAACCCAGGCATGTGCCCTTGACCGGTATCAAACCTGGGACTCTTTAGTCTGCAGGCTGACACTCTATCCACTGAGCCAAAAAAGCTAAGGCATCACTTCTGTCTTTGCTTAAAATTGCAGGAAGTCTGATTTCTATGAAAATATCTTATATATTGAACTTCAGACATCTCTTAAAAGAACAGAAATGTAATTGATATATTTGATAACTATAATAGGTAAATGAACAGTATATAACTTTCAGATTATGGCCTGTTAAATGATAGTATTTAAAGTTATCATCACTTTTATTTTGCTGAATTTTCTGTCCTCGATTTTCTCTCTTTAGTTATTTTAAATCTAGAACAGTCTCCCTCCTTTATTTCCATGATACTGAATTTTTGGACTTGAACAGTTGTCTTATGTATTGTTCACATGCCACATATATTTTAAAAATACAAAAGCGAACTTACATTATACATATTTTTAAATTTTTTGTTTTTTTCACTTGAATGCATCTTTTCAGGTTCACATTTTCAATGGTACATTCAAGGTTGTCTATAATCTGAGCTTAATAATATGCTTTTCCAGATTCCCCAGAACTCTCCAGCACCATCTTTTCATTTCTTGAACTATCTGCCATGGTGTCCAGTCATCCTCTCTACTTTTACCCATTATGCAGCCTTACACCAACACAATCAGCTCAGATTAATTCCCTCATTTATAATGCCTCTCTAGTATTGCATCTGCTTATTCAAGTCATAGGATTTTACAATTTGTGAAGTGGTGCAGATGTATTAAGAAAGAAAGAAGGCTGGCCTTCAAGTCCTAACTATGTGACTGACAAGTTGTATGAATGCGGCGAAGTCACCTCCTCTTTCTGAGACTAAATTTTCTTAACTGTAAGATGAGGGGTGGGATTAAATGTCATTGAACAGCCCATGATTATAAAGGGATAAATATTGTAGACAAGTGAGTACTAGAGGAGTTCAAAAGAACCAGTTTGGCCGAGACCGGTTTGGCTCAGTAGATAGAGCGTCGGCCTGCGGACTGAAAGGTTCCAGGTTCGATTCCGGTCGGGGTCATGTACCTTGCTTGCAGGCACACCTCCAGTGTGGGGTGTGCAGGAGGCGGCTGATCGATGTCTCTCCTTCATCGATGTTTTTGACTTTCTATCCCTCTCCCTTCCTCTCTGTGAAAAATCAATAAAATATATTTAAAAAAAAAAACAGTTTGTCACTATTGGCTGGTATGTATCATGAATGTGATTGGATTTAAGCTGAAAGATTGTGAAAGTATAAATGAAATCACTTATGTGAAAGATTCTGAAAATAATAAGCTATATAAATGTAACCTATTTTTGTAAACAAAATGGAGCAAGATATTTGGGGTGAGAGAGAGAAGGCTGATTGTGTAATTATTACAGAGTTTTAAAGACTCGGAACTTTAGCTGCTGTAATTGTGCTACTTGAAACCTTTAAATTGATACTACTCTCAGTACTTTCCTGGGAGGGGATAATCATAAATCTAATATCTTCTCCTTTGTTCTTACAGCTATATTATCAAGTCCTAAATTTTGGAATGATTGTCTCCTCAGCACTAATGATCTGGAAGGGGCTAATGGTCATAACTGGAAGTGAAAGTCCAATTGTGGTGGTGCTCAGGTAATAATTTTTCTTTTCAAGGCATTATTGCTTAGGAGAAACATCGAGACATTGAATAATTGTTGTATCATTCCTCTAGAAACTACTCCTTCCCAGAAGAGGGCCTGGAAGAAAATTAGTTACTGTGTCTCAATTTTGAGACATTGTCAACATGTTAGACACTTCATATTCAGACCCAAAGGGCTTCTGACCTCTCTACAAAACATTTACTATGTGAGCTTTATTTTCAGCACATCTCTTAAGAAAGTGTTTCAATGTACTTCATTTTCCTGAAGTTCTTCTGTCTTTTTGCTCTTCACTTTGATACATTAAGCAGGTTTTTAGTTGTTAGTTTGCTAGATTATTTATCATCTCCAAAGAAATTGTTTTTCTGTAGCATGTTCTCATTGTCGGTGCAGAAGCATCACTAATTATTTCTGTTTCCTGCTGACCTTTAAATATTACTTCTAAATAGATTTCAGGAATCTTGAGTATACTATTGCCATCTTTTAAAAAAAAAGTATATTTTTATTGATTTCAGAGAGGGAGAGAAAGATAGAAACAACAATGATGAGAGAAAATCATTGATCAGCTGCCTCCTGTATGCCCCACACTAGGGATTGAACCTGCACCCCAGGTGTGTGCCCTGACTGGGAATCGAATCACACCCTTCTGATCCAAAGGTCAGTGTTCAACTGGCCGGGCTATTAGTACCATCTCCTAAAACAGTGGTTCTCAATCTTTCTAATGCCGCGCGGTCCTTTAATACAGTTCCTCATGTTGTGGTGACCGCCAGCCATAAAATTACTTTTGTTGCTACTTCATAACTGTAATTTTGCTATGTTAATGAATTGTAATGTAAATATCTGTGTTTTCCAAAGGTCTTAGGCGACCCTGCTAGCTAGCGGTCGCAACCCACAGGTTGAGAACCGCTGTCCTAAAGTGACAAATAGTACTGAACTTTTTGTCTCCACTATACTTCTTCCCCTTTCCTTATATTCCTAAAGTTAGTACTTTAAAACTTAACTTACTCATTTTTGGAGAATTACCACTTGGTTACTTAATTGAATCATTATGATTCTGTCTTATTTTGGGCTTAATTATAAAAGCTCTCCCAAGTCTTTTCTGGAGATGGAATATAAAAATAAAATAAAAATCATTATCTAGAGTCTAGTTAATAGTACATTACTCTCAACAAGCTGCATTTGACTCCTTCATTGTCATATAGGACAGTGGTCGCCAACCTTTTGGCCCTCCTAGACCACCAGTGGTCCGCAGACTACCAGTTGGCGATCACTGGTATAGGATATACTTTCAGCAACAAGTGGTTGGCAGCACTGGGTCTTCAGTGTCTTACTTGACCTTAGTTCTGTTTTTATTAATAATCAAATGCAACTGTAACTTTACAAAGAAGAAGGGAGAGGGATAGAAAGTTAGAAACATGGACGAGAGAGAGACATCAATCAGCTGCCTCCTGCAGGCCCGCTACTGAGGATGTGCCCGCAACCAGGATACATGCCCTTGACCGGAATTGAACCTGGGACCTTTCAGTCCGCATGCCGACGTTCTATCCACTGAGCCAAACCGATTTTGGCTGCAACTGTAACTTTAGAGATCCACAGAAATGTATGGGTTTTATTAGCTGTCTCTTTCATTGTCTGACTATACCATTGGGCAAGTCACTTACTCACTGAAACAAAGTTTCATCTATGGCTGAGACCGGTTTGGCTCAGTGGATAGAGCATCAGCCTGCGGACTGAAAGGTCCCAGGTTCGATTCCAGTCGGGGGCATGTACCTTGGTTGCGGGCACATCCCCAGTGGGGGGCGTGCAGGAGGCGGCTGATCGATGTCTCTCTCTCATCGATGTTTCTGACTTTCTATCCCTCTCCCTTCCTCTCTGTGAAAAATCAATAAAATATATTTTAAAAAAAAGTTTCATCTATGAACTGAAGGCTGACTCTAGATGATGTCAGAAGATCTTTCCAATTCCAAAATCATGTGGCCTGAAGTTCCCAGACAGTCCTGGATTCAGGGAGAGCTTCGCTTGGTGAAGTGTCCAAACACTGACAGAAGGGGAAGCCACACTAATTGGTTCTGTGGGGAACAGGTGTGGAGAGAGAGTCCAGGGAGGCACCTGTGGATACTCTTCTGGGATTACTTCAGATGGAGTTCCCTTCAGTGGAGATGTTTAAAGACAATCAAGCCCTAGCCAGTGTGGCTCTGTGGATAGAACGTTGGCCTGCATACCAAAGGGTCCCAAGTTTGATTCTGACCAAGGGCACATGCCCGAGTTGCGGGCTCAATCCCCAGTAGGAGGTGTGCAAGAGACAAGCCGATCAATGATTCTCATCATTGATGTCTCCATTTCTCTCTCCCTCTCCCTTCCTCTCTGAAATCAATAAAAATATATATATATATATATATATATAAAATAAATAAATAAAGACAATCGAAGACTTAAGGATTTGTTCATTGGTAGTTCTGAAAATAGCCAGCTTTGCGATAGCTGGGAAATTTGTAATCAGTAGGGACTTGTGGTTAGATAAGTATTTGGTACCTAGGTTATGTATATACTAAACTTTTCTCATTGCTAATGTGGAATTAAGAAATTAACCTTGCCGGGAGAATCCAAGATGGCGGCATAGGTAAACACCTACACTGCTGCCTCGCACAACAATTTCAAACCTACAACTAAAAGACAGAACAGACATCATCCAGAACCACAGGAAAGCTGGCTGAGTGTAAGTTCTACAGCTAGAGGGAAAGAGAGGGGCTCACAGAAACCCAGAGGAGCTACAAAAAGCCGAGGTACGGAGACGCGCACGCGGAGAGAGTGGGAGCGGGTGCCGGAGTACCTGGCTGGCTTTCTCTGGCGGGAGGGAAACAGAGACTCCCAACGGCATTGAACCCCTTATCTTACGACACTAAACCCCAGATCCAGCCGAAACTCATATGGGGGGAGTTCGGACTGTGAAAAGGGAGAAGTGCCGGAAATTTAGGGGAGTCGCAGAAGATCAGGTCTGGTCTCACACTCGCACGGTGCTGCACGCAGGACAGATTGCTGATTGTGCCTCTGGCTTTCGCGAGTGGGCAGGAGACAGACCCTTTGAACTGTGCCACTTCTGAGTCCACTGGGCCCCTGTTTCGGGCGAAACCCTGGGGACCTAGACTCGTGTGGTCCTAGTGCGCAGGGGAGCTGGAAAGGCAGCGGTTAGAGGCACTGCGGGGCGCGCGCACAAGGACCGCTCCATCCTTTACCCAGTCACGTGAGACTCAGGGGCCGTGGAGGGCCCGCCTCCCAGTCGGCCCTTAATCCCTGAGACTCCACCCCTCCCAAGCTCAACAGAGGCTTCTGCGGCTTTGTGTCTGGTATCATAAAGCTGAATTAAACACAGAAGTTTCCCCGGCATAGTGAAAATGCCGAGACAAGGGAAGGGAGTACAAACAAAAGAAATGGAAGGAAAAAAAAACGACTGGATATAGAGTTCAAAACCACGCTTATAAGGTTTTTCAAGAATATGCTAGAAAAGTTGGATAAATTTAGTGAGACCCAAGAGGAGATGGAAAAGGTCCAACTAAAGATGATAAAGGACCAAATAGAAATTAAACATACACTGACTGAAATAAAAAATATTATACAGAGTCCTAACAGCAGACTAGAGAAAGGCAAGAATCAAGTAAAAATTTTGAAATATAAAGAGGCAGACAACATTCAACTGGAAAAGCAAGAAGAGAAAAGAATCCAAAAATGTGAAGATAATGTAAGGAGACTCTGGGACAGCTTTAAGCGTACCAACATCAGAATTGTGGGGGTGCCAGAAGAAGAGAGAGAGCAAGATACTGAAAACCTATTTAAAGAAATAATGACTGAAAACTTCCCACATCTGGTGAAAGAAATGGACTTACAAGTCCAGGAAGCACACAGAACCCCATATAAAAGGAATCCAAAGAGGACCACACCAAGACACATCATAATTAAAATACCAAGAGCAAAAGAGAAAGAGAGAATATTAAAAGCAGCAAGAGAAAAACAGTTCATTACCTACAAGGGAGCACCCATACGACTGTCAGCTGATTTCTCAACAGAAACAATGCAGGCCAGATGGGAGTGGCAAGAAATATTCAACATGATGAATAGCAAGAACCTACAACCAAGAATAATCTACCCAGCAAAGCTAACATTCAGAATTGAAGGGCAGATAAAGAGCTTCACAGAGAAGAAAAAGCTAAAGGAGTTCATCAACTCCAAACCAGTATTATATGAAATGCTGACAGGTACTCTTTTAGAAGAGGAAGAAGAAAAAGGTAAAAGCCAAAAAATTATGAACAACAAATACATATCTATCAACAAGTGAATCTAAAAATTAAGTGAATTAAAAATTTGATCAACAGAATAAACTGATGAATGTAATAGAATCAGGAGCACAGAAAGGGAGTGGACTGATAATTCTCAGGGGGAAAGGGGTGAGGGGTGTACAGGGAGAGACTGGACAAAAATCATACACCTATGGATGAGGTCAACGGGAGGGAGGTAAGGGCAGAGGGAGGGGTGGGAGCTGGATGGAGGGGTGCTATGGAGGGGAAAAAAAGAGAAACAAATGTAATCTGAATAATAAAGATTTAATTTAAAAAAATTTAATTTAATTAAAAAAAAATTAACCTTGCCAAAACCGGTTTGGCTCAGTGGATAGAGTGTCAGCCTGCGGACTAAAAGGTCCCAAGTTTGATTCCGGTCAAGGGCATGTACATTGGTTGCAGGCACATCCCCAGTAGGGGGCGTGCAGGAGGCGGCTGACCAATGTCTCTCATCCATGTTTCTAACTTTCTATCCTTCTCCCTACCTCTCTGTGAAAAATCAATAAAATATATTAAAAAAGAAAGAAAGAAAGAAGTTAGCCTTGCCGATACTGGGTTGGCTCAGTGGATAGAGCGTCAGCCTGTGGACTAAAAGGTCCCAGGTTCAAATCCAGTCTAGGACATGTACCTTGGTTGTGGGCACATCTCCAGTGCAGAGGGTGTGCAGGAGGCAGCTGATAGATGTCTCTCTCTCATTGATGTTTCTAACTCTCTATCCCTCTCCCTTCCTCTCTGTAAAAATTGAATAAAGTATATTAAAAAAAAAAAAAAGGAAATTAGCCTAGCCATTATGGCTCACTGGTTGAGCCCAGGTTGTAGGCTCATTATCCAGTAGGCACATGAAGGAGGCAGCTGATCAATGATTCTCTCTCATCATTGATGTTTCTAGCTCTCCCTCTCCCTTCCTCTCTCTCTAAAATCAATAAAAACATATTAAAAGAGACTAAGTCATTTTAGAAGAGAGTCTGGCCAGGACTGGAAGGAGCAGTCATTAGAGAAAGGCAATCCATGTGATTGGGTGGGTGGCCTAGTCAAGGAATATAATTTTTACCTGAACCAAATAGGCCTCAGAGGGCTCAGGCCAACTGAGAATCTACTTTTGAAGGCATTAGAGATAAAGACAAATACTTCTTATTTATTTTATTAACTGACATTTCAGGGAACATTCAAAACTTTGCTCTTTACAGAGCTGAAGCCAATTTTAAAATATTTCAATAATTTATATCTAATGTCTTATAAAATTATTCATGATTAATGATTAAGTTTAAAAGTATAGTTTAGTCAAATAATATTAAGAAGGTTACTAATAATTTATTTAATGTTTAAAACGTTTTCCCTGGCCGGGTTTAAAGCATCATCCCAATATGGCAAGGTTGTGAGTTCTATTCCTGATCAGGGCACATAGGAGAATCATCCAATGGATAAATGAATAAGTGGAACAACAAATCGATTTTTCTTTCTCTCTCTCTTCCCTCTCTCTTACCTCTAAAATTAATAGAAATAAATAAAATTTTCCCTTTTTTTTTCTTTTCTTTTTAAAATCCTCACCTGAGAATATATTTTTACTGATTTTAGACAGCAAGGAAGAGAGAGAATCATCAATGTGAGAAACATTGATCAGGTATCACAAACATACACACAAACAGGGATCAGACCAGCAACCTAAGTATGTGCCCTGACTGGGAATTGAACGCACACCTACTGGTGTGCAGGTTGATGCTCTGATCAACTGAGCCACCCAGCCAGGGCTCCCTAGTTTCTTTCTTTAATAGTCCTTATCTGTTTAATTGTCATCCATAGCTGAACTTTTAAATCTGTTTATCTCTCATCTACCTTTCTTCCCTGGTATCTAAACTGTTTTCACCTCACACTGTATATGCACCTGGAAGTTCATCTTTTCTCACAACCTGTTCTTTTTCCTCATTTTTCTGTGCCCATCTCTGTCATCTACTCAGTTGCCAGTGTTAAAACCTAGGAGTCATTCTGTCATATCCAGTTGGCCATCGAGTTTGTTCTTTTCCCGATCTCTATTCTACCCGTTATGGCTGTCCCCCTGCTGCTGTTCTAGTTCAAACCCTCAACATTTCCTCCTCAGCAGCCAGGGCTGTTGCAGTGTGACCTTTAAAAAAATTGCTTTTTAATCAGTAAAAAAGTTAGTATAAGTATTTTTATTATGTGAAATGTTGAAAACACACATACAAAAATCTAGATGAAACTAAGTCACCCTTCTTTCTGGAATATAATTGTTAACACTCTGGTCTCTTTTTTCACGTATTATTTCTTATATAATTGAGATAATTCCATATATACATCCTTTTCTCTGTATTTTTATCCTTATTCTTCTGTATCTATTTTTTAAATAAAATTTTTAATATTTGCAAATGTTCAATTATAAGTAATAGCCTGGATAAACTGGTCTCATCCATTCTACTTATTAATTCAATAAATATTTGAATGATTTTGTGTATCCAAAGCTTCTGAAGTGATGGTTCTTAAATGCAAATATTATTAAAATACTTGATGCTTCAAATTCTAGAGTGGCTCGGAGGCAGTTTGGCACAATAAGAGTGGATTTTGTTGGACTTCCTTGGTTCATATCTCTCCTTTATCATTTCCTTCATGTATAACTTCAGGCCTTCCTAAGCCTCAGTCAGTCTCCTTAGGTAGAGAGTCTAGAGTCTTCAAACACAAGACTGTCTTGATTTTTATCCCCTGTCTATCCATTTTCTTCTCACTAAATCTATTATTATTGCAAACTGGAGCTTGAGATCCTGAAAATAATACTGATTGCCTTCTTACTCATAGAGAGAAAAGGTTCCTTAATGAGTGTACATATCTTAGGACCTTTGAAGCACTTGGTATAGGTGAGAGAGGAGAAGTTTGTCCTCGCTACTTACCATGAAATTGAATGCTTTGCTCATTTCTGAAATTAGGCAAAAATCTCTTCTCTTGTCCTTGGTTTTCTCTCTTGTTTTTCTCTTTAAAATAAATAAATTGATACCACAAGCATTATCTCTGTAACTGACTGTTCTTTGACTTGAGCTCTTCCTTCTTTGTGGTTTGAAATCATAAGGTCATCTTGGTCTGTAACTTTATAAATGGCAGGAGAAAATGATCCAGTTCTCATTTGAATATTTGAATATGTTTATTTTCAGAAGTGAGGATAAGAGCAGTGATTATAAAGTTCATTCTGTTTGTCTCTTGAAATTTAAAAGGTTAAAGAATCAGTAGCATTGCCCTTTTCAAAGATTTAAGCTCCTTTGAATAGTAATGCTTGAAATGGAAGTAGTTAATAAATGCTAACAACTAAAGAAACCTTTAGTATAACTCCTTAATCTGAGAAAACCATATTTTCAGAACAATATACATTTATGTTGTCAATATACTTGTTAAGGTATTGAGTATATTTCAAAGATGATACTTGAGATTACTTTGTTGAATATCTAATTTTGAAAGTAAGTTTGATCTCAGATTTTCTCTTTGCTGTTGTATTCTTCCGTCCCACCCAGTGGCAGCATGGAACCTGCATTTCACAGAGGAGATCTTCTCTTTCTAACAAATCGAGTTGAAGATCCCATACGAGTGGGAGAAATTGTTGTTTTTAGAATAGAAGGAAGAGAGATTCCTATAGTTCATCGAGTCTTGAAGATTCATGAAAAGTATGTGCAAACTATATATTTTTTGTTTTAAAATATTTTTATGTTTTGGTGTTTACCGTATTTAATTTTTATAGCCCAAAGGTTAAAACTGGGTGAAAACTCCTAGGTCATACTTTCAGTTCATTTTTATGTATGTTTGAAGGCTTGATGAATATTTGAAAACAAAATTGTTATTTATTAATTCATTTATTTCCCTGAAGGTTTTTCTTGGTTCCCAACCAGATCAGTAACCCTGTATATTTCAAAGCAGTAAACAAATTAATGGGCCTCCTTGTCTACATAAGAACATTCCTTTCAGATGATAGGGGCCTGGCGGTCACTATGAGCAACTTACTTAAAATGGCATCGGTCACATTAAGCCCCAGAAATCGTTTTGCCTAACACTCCACCCCTCATGATCCGCTCTTATAATCTCACATGCCCCTGTCTTCTGGAACGGTCCCTGAGCCTCAGAGGGAATAGAGGAACACAATTGTAATTTTTTGTGACATCAGTTGTTCACATGGTAGACAAAGGCTCCAAGAACAGTGTACTGTTGCCGTGTGTGTGTGTGTGTGTGTGTGTGTGTGTGTGTGTGTGTGATGTACGTAATCCCCTCCCCCAGATGACATAAAGATTAATCCCAAATAGAATCTTCTGATATAATCAATGAGGAAGCCCCAATCTTTAAAAAAAAAAAAATTAAGGCAGTATAACAGACATTTTAAATAAAAGAGTAAATATACAACTTTTCCAAATTCCATAGAAAATTTCTAAAATCTAAGTTACTCTTTTAAATGTAGATACTTGCATTTATTTATTTATAAAATATATTTCTTTATTGATTTCAGAGAGGAAGGGAAAGGAGAGAGAGATTGAAACATCAATGAGAGAGAATCATTAATCAACTACCTCCTGCACGCCCCCTACTGGGGATCAAGCCTGCAACCCAGGCATGTGCTCTTGACCAGAATCGAACCTGGGACCCCTCAGTACGCAGGCTGACGTTCTATCCACTGAGCCAAGCAGGCCAGGGCAATACTTGCATTTTTTAAAATAAAAAGGACATATGTTAAACCTTTAGAGTCACATGAGATTGATGGGGAGCATAAGAATGGGCAAATATTTCACTTCTGGATCTGTTTCCTGATCTGTAATAGAGAGTTTTAGGAAAGTGCTTTATGAGGTTTCTGAGTTCTAAGCCTTCATATCTATGGGATTTCTGGTAAAGGAAAACTTTGAGAAATGAAGGAAAAAGAATGTTGTCCTGGAGGATGCAAAAGGGAAGTGAAATGATGGGTGTAATGTGGGTTCTTGAGTATGAGGAACTCCTAAATAAATATTCTTATTTGACCACTCTTCAGCATAGTTTATCTTTTCCACCTAAAGACGAGGCAACTGTCGGTTGTTGATTTTTGCAAGTCCCCATAAACATCCCAGTTTAGAAGAGTTTTCTTCACTATAGAATAAAGATCTGACTGCTCTTTTTTCAGAATTGAGTATGTATTTTGAAAGAGATAATTTTTAAATGGCATTCTATTAACAAGGAAGGACTAACTACATTTCTTTGGAATTTATTTTGGAATTGCAAAGGTTTATTCAGCATTTTCCAGATTCTTCAGTTGGGTTTAGGGTGTTTGTTCTCAGAACTGCCTGTTGTGGACAAAGCTGAGCCAACTTTCCCCGGAGTTTATCAGAGAAAATCAATTTAAACCAAGGCCCTACTTTGGGTAGAGCAAATACTGTCCATTTTTATGTGTGATCCTTTGAAATCCAGTGAAAAACCTTTTTTAATTCTTTATTATTTAAAATATTATATATCTCCTTTTTCCAGTGAGTTTTTATATTTGTTTGTTTGTTTTTAAATATTCATTGTGGGCTGTGCCCCATGGACTGCAAGTTTTTTGTTTTTTTTTAAATATATTTTATTGATTTTTTACAGAGAGGAAGGGAGAATAGAGTTAGAAACATCGATGAGAGAGAAACATCAATCAGCTGCCTCTTGCATGCCCCCTACTGGGGATGTGCCTGAAACCAATGTACATGCCCTTGACCGGAACGAACCTGGAACCTTTCAGTCCGCAGACCAATGCTCCATCCACTGAGCCAAACCAGTTTTGGCTCCAGTGAGTTTTTAAATTTTAAAACAGTTTATCTTGTTTCAGGGCAAGTTCATTGATAGATGTTATATCAACTGCAGACTCCTTAAATTTTAAAAGTAATTTTAAAAAAACACTTTTTTTTTCATGGATTTCAGAGAGGGAGAGAGAAAGAGAAACAACAATGATTAGAGAAAATCATGGACCAGCTGCCTCCTGCATGCCCCCTTCTGGGGATGGAGCCCACAATCCAGGCATGTGTCCTGATTGGGAATCCAATTGTTACTTCCTAGTTCATAGGTTGCCACTAAACCACTAAGCCACACAGGCTGGCCTTAAAAGTAATTTTTATCAGATTTTTGAATATTTTATGATGTGTGGTACTGTATAATCTGGGCGGTTTGGTGATCTCTTTCCAATTCTTGAGGTACCTTCAACTTGCAGGACTGATTAAAAAGCAGATGCTATTAATATTCTAAAATGTCTCGTTCCTTCTTTGTTTTACGGAGACTAAAATACCTGGTTGTAATAATCATCTGATTTAATGGTATTAGCATTGTTCTTAAATATAGGACCCAATGACAAACAAAATGGATTAAGTCTTGTGTAGTCAATCTGTCCTGGGTGTTTTCAGGCTGGTGTTTGCACTCTTGTTCATTTCTTTCAGAAACAATAACATCCTGAGCTTTAAGAAGACTAGAGGTAGGAATTATTCAACTGACCTCTCTCTTCTGTTTATTCCTCCCTTTCTCCTCCTACTGCTTCTTCTGTAAGGTGCCTTTGCAAATCTGTGAATAGCATATAAAGCTCTCTTTTCATGTATCTCTTATGAACATTCTTATTACCTGTGTATTGTTATACATGATGCTGTGTAAATTGGAAAATATAGAAAACAAAATCATATGTAATCCTAGCACCCAGAGGTAATGTTAAATTTTGGGTAAACCTCTTTTTGTTTTATAAACATGCTGCATACTTTTTTTTTTTAATATATTTTATTGATTTTTCATAGAGAGGAAGGGAAAGGGATAGAAAGCCAGAAACATCGATGAGAGAGAGACATTGATCAGTCGCCTCCTGCACGCCCCCTACTGGGGATGTGCCCACACCAATGTACATGCCCTTGACCAGAATCGAACCCGGGACCCTTCAGTCCCCAGGCCGACGGTCTGTCCACTGAGCCAAACTGGTTTCGGCAACATGCTGCATACTTTTGTTTTATTTTGTTTTTTAGTATGTTTTTATTGATTTCAGAGAGAAAGGGGGAGAGAGAGAGATAGAAACATCAATGATGAGAGAGAACCATTGATTGGCTGCCTCCTACACACTCCCCACTGGGGATTGAGCCCATAGCCTGCGACCCCCCTCAGTCCGTAGGCCAACGACCTATCCACTGAGCCAAACCGGCTAGGGCCACACTTGCATAGTTTATCTTTAACTTTCTATGAAATGATTATTTCCTCCTTCCTACCATCACATCACAGCATTATGATGGTTAAATTAAATTGCAAGTGTGTTACACTCCTTAGAGGTGGGTAATGCTAAAAATTTGGTCCCTGTGCTAGCAAGGGGAAAGTTTGATATTAATGTGTCTTCGGCCAGTATTTTGGGCCTGTGAGTTGTGAGTTACTGGAGTCCATTTAATAGGAGCTGGTTGCCACCAGAGACTATTTGTTACCCTGTTAAGTAAAGGAAGGAGACTATTGTTTTGCAGCGATAGTGGTCTCTCCTGGCTGTGTCAGGGCCCTGGGCAGAGCCAGAGAAGATTGGGTCTGCTTGGTGGGTTGGTTGGTTGGCAAATCAAATATTTGGAAATAACCCACCTCTCCCATAGCATCCCTTTCCTTTCCCGAGAAGTTTACCATTTCCCAATCATCCTCTCCTATTTGGTTGTATTTTTGTGCCTAGGTGTTGTTGCTATCTTCATGGTTGAATTGACTCGCTTCCTGCAGCTTCTGGCATCCACGCTTGCAGCTCCCCCCCTCTTGGCACCTGTCCTTTTTTACCGCCCCAGTATTTTTCAGACGTTCTTTCCATTACAGAGTTGTCAGCTGCACATTATTTTTCTCTGCATATATTTGCATATTTTCTTATTGGAACCTCATTTTTAATGTGACTGTTTGCACCTTGCTGTTTTTGGTGTTTGCATCACCTCCCAATTTAGTTTCATCTGCAGATTTAGTGTCTAGTGAGCCAGTTTCTGGCTTAGCATCTCAGTGAATACTAGTCAGTAGGAGTCTGGAGCTAATTTTTTTCTTTCTAGTAGAATGGCTAACCCAGACTCACTTTAACTAATTTTAAGATGGTTTTTGTCAACTGTAAAATGTACTTTGCTTCCAGTTAAAATGTAAAGTTACTAGAAACCTCATGATTCTTTTATTTTATTTTTTAAATATATTTTTATTGATTTCAGAGAGGTAGGGATAGGAGAAGAGAGATAGAAACATCAATGATGAGAGAGAATCATTGGTTGGCTGCCTCCTGCACGCCCTAGTGGAAATGGAGCCCTCAACCTGGGCATGTGCCCTTGACCTGAATCAAACCCAGAACTCTATCCACTGAGCCAAACTAGCTAGGGTCCAATAATTCCTAATCTATGGCTGATTCTTTCCCACCTACACTAACACTTTCCCCCCTATCCTGCATGTATTATTTTGAATCAAATCATAGATATATCATATCATATCATAGGTAAATATTTTAGTAAATATTTATGAATATGAGGTTTTTTTAACAGTTTGAATCCAGATTCAGATAAAGGTTCTCAGTTGAAATTGGTTGATAGTGTCTTTTATTTAATATGTAAATTTCTTTTCCAACATTTTGTTCTTTGCAATTTATTGGGTTGTTTCTATGGTTTCACATAACCTTCATTTTGCCTGGAGGGTAGTTTAATGTGTTCCTTTGTTCTCTGTATTTCAAAAAAAACTGATGCTTTGTGTTTTAATATAAAAATGAGATTATTCTGCATATACTATTTTATAATCTTTTCTTCAAGTTAATACAGTTTTATGATCTTCAATGCATTAGTCTTCTGTAACATTGTCCTTAATGCTTGCTTTGTATTTCAATTCCTGAATGTTTAACTTTTAGCTTGTTTCCAGTTTTTCCAAATAATAAACTACACATATATAAACATCCTTTTAGCTAAAAATATTTTTTAATCTTGTGAGTTGTGATTAAAATACCACAGTTCCACAGGAATTTTGGTTAACAAGAGCAAATTTTATGCTTTGAAATGACATCAAGGTATTTGATGACTTGGTTTTCTCTTGTTCTTTTAAGGCAAAATGGACATATCAAGTTTTTGACCAAAGGAGACAATAATGCGGTTGATGACCGAGGCCTCTATAAACAAGGACAACATTGGCTAGAGAAAAAAGATGTTGTGGGGAGAGCGAGGGGGTAAGTATAGAGGGAGCACTTGCTAAGTTTTTCATATCTCTTGAAACTTGTCCCCTTTAATCATATCACTGATCCTACACAGTTGACATAATGGTTGGGTCCTGGTTCTTTCAAATCACCTTGTATCCTCTGAAAAGGTAGGCTTCTTAAATGCATCTAAAGCTGTAGGTATACACTTCAGAGGGACAGGAATGGGGGATGGGGACAGTAAAAGACTAGAACATTAGTGATGAGAAGAATTGGAGTGACGGTGTTAAAAATTCATTTGTTTACTCCAGTCAAAAAATGTTATTGGGCACCACCCCTGGACTCTCATGTTTGTACTATGCTGGGTTCTGGGGGTCCCCAGCAGTTTTAATCCCACTTCATGAAACTTACATTTCTTAAGTATTTACTGAATCAGCAACTTAAAGCATTCATCTAAGTTAACTTGTTCATATTAATTTACACCATACTGTTTTCTTTCTGGTCTTGAAACTATTGAGGTCAAATGAGATTTAAAAGTTATATTAAGCCTGTTTATTTCAGATTTTAACAGGAGAACAAATCAGAGGAGGACAGGAATTGTAAGTGATTGGTATGAGGAAGTATGGGATTGTAACTACCTTCATGTTTTTAATAAAATTAACAATAACTGACATTTATTAGGGCTTACTATGTGCCAGCGATTCATTCTAAGTGCTTTGCAAGTATTACCTTTTTTAACCTCAGAACAACCCTAACATTTCCATTCTGTAGATGAGGAAACAGGTGAGTGAAGTTGCTTATCTGAGGTCACACTGCTGGTAAGTGGCCGGGTGACCTCGGAGCCCACTTTCTTAACCATCGCACCAGAATTACAGGCATAACAGCTCTGAAATGGGTAGCTACTGGCTCTCAGCATTCTGATGCCACATGACACTCTGATCGCTATGAGAGCACCTGCTCCTCTCACCTGGGAAGACAGTGTGAACTCAGAGTGGTTCCTCTAGCGCAGCGGTTTTCAACCTTTTCCACCTCATAGCACACACAAATCAATCAATAGAATTCTGCGGCACACCAAAAAATACATCATGTTTCTTGCCGATCTGACAAAATATAGGTGTAATTTTGACTCATTCACAAGAAATGGATCATTGGCTGTTTTCATTTTGACAATATAAAGGCAAAGAGGTCAATGCCCCTGACTGAATAGTCAGGGATTGCGTGTTTTTAAAATGCTTGCAGCCCACTGGTTGAGAATCGCTGCTCTATCGAACAGGCACCACCCTGAGGAGCTCGGGTCCCGTAGAGAATTAAGTACGAGTTATTAAGTGAGAGCTGCCACAGTGACAGCATAAGGTTGCTCAGTTTGGGGAAGAGAGATCTGATCAGAATAAGCACCATGTGCTTTGTGCCCTGCAGTGCTGGGGGCTTTCTGCGCATGCCACCAGTTCAAGGGCACTTCATTCCCCATGGGGAGCCAGACGTACCTTTACCATCCAAATATGATCTGTGTTTCTGAGAAATCATTGTCCCCATCTCTCTCTGCTCCCAAGATGCTGCTATTATGGTTATTCATACTCATCAACCTCTTTGAGACTTTTTGTTTTTACTTTAATTTTAAATGTACAGATTCATGTAGAAACATAAGGAAAAAATAGTTATCAAAAAGCAAAGTCACTTTTCTTCTGTTCTTCCTCCATAAATATTTACCTTTTTGGTATATATTTTTTAGCTTATATGTATAAAGATATAAATTTTATGTGTTTGGTGTGTGGGTGACAGTTTGTGTACAGGGAAAGAATGGTCACAGTTTATAACCTTTTTTTATCCCCCAGAGTTACCAGTATCTTTACAAATAAAAATTAATTTCCATATCATCATTTTCAAAGCTGTATGCTTTTCCTCTGTGTGAATAGACCACATTTTTAGTTCAACAGTCTCTTGCTGTTAGACGCTTTGATTTTTTTTCCCATTTTTAAAAATTATGAACGATGTTAGGATAAGTATCCTGTTACATATATTTCAGTGCTTCTGCCCAGTCATTTCTTCATAGTCGTTCTCAGAGGTGATGTATAAGGCTTTTGATAAGTTTTGGCAGAGTGTTTTACTTGTACTCCTGTGAGTATGACAGTGTTCCTTTATCGGGGTCGTCATCGTTAGGTGCTTAATGAGTTCTGTCTGCTCACTTGGGCCCCTGTTTGCGTAAAAAATGCATCATCCTACCTAAACTATATGCTGTGTTATTTCTAAAATTCCAACATTGAAGATAGAGACCTCTCTGTGGCTTGAATAAAAAAAATGAAATAGCCCGATACTCTCTGAAGTAAGTAACTTTCCGAGAGGCATGAACAGCTGGGCGCAGGATCTTAACTGCACAAACTCACTTTCCATTGATTATGCCACCACTTACCTTGACACTTAAGGGGGCATATCACCTCCTTTTGTGAAAATTGTGTTTATAAAACCCTAAACTGATATTTCAAAGTCAGACTGTACGCAGACCTTGAAGCTTAAAGCTTTCTCACAGATCATTCTGTAACTGTGATACAAATGTCGTTATGCATTAAAAACAATATTTTTTCAAACAGCTGCCTGTACACTAAAAAATTTTTACACTAAAGCCCAACGCCCAGAATAAAACAAGTTTAAAAAACTTTGAGATATAATCCATATATCCTATATAATAAAGAGCTAATATGCTAATTAGACTGAACAGCAGAATGGTGATCCGGACAACCTTCTGGACGAAGCTAGGGCTGCGAGGGGCTGCAAGGGCTGGCAGGGGCTGTGAGGGCCGGCCAAGGCAGTGGGGGCCACAAGGTCCAAGCCCCCTGCACAAATTTCGTGCATCAGGCCTCTAGTTGGGATATAAAATTCATCATGTTAAAGTGTACAATTCATTGGGTTTCATTATATTGACAAGGTGTGCACAGTCATCACCACTGTCTAATTCTAGAACGTTTCCACACCCAGAAGGAAAACTCAGCTCCTTTGCAGTCACTCCCCATCCCCTTTTCCCTGCAGTCCCTGGCAACCACTAATCTTTCTGTCTCTATGGTTTGTTCTGGACATTTTTATAAACAGTCTTAATCTGACACTAGGCAGTCTTTTATGTCTGGCTTCTTTCACATAGCATAATGTTTTCAAGGTTCATTCATGTTGTAACATGTAGTAAAAACAATTTTAGAAAATGAAACCAGCCCTAGCCAGTTTTTCCCAGTGGTTAGAGTGTAGGCCCACCAACTGAAGGGTCCTGAGTTTTATTCCAATCCGGGGCATGTGCCTTGGTTGAGGGCTGGATCCCTGTGCAGTAGGAGACAACCAATCAATATGTCTTTCACATTGATGTTTCTCTCTTCTCTCTCCCTTCCTTCCACTCCATCTAAAAATCAGTGGAAAATATTGTTGGATGAGGGTTAACAAAAAAGAAAAGAAAATTAATATTGAACCATCTAGGTATTTAATAGGGGTGATGCTTCCTAAATTCAGGAGGGAGTTGAAAACCATAAGAGGACCTGTTACTCAAAGAAGAGTTAACAACAGGAGCAAGAGAGAAAGCTTGGGAATAGAGAAATCTTGACATTGAAAAGAGGAATAGCCGTAGCAGGTTTGGCTCAGTGGATAGAGCATCGGCCTGCGGACTGAAAGATCCTGAGTCCGATTCTGGTCAAGAGCACATACTCAGATTGTGGTTTCAATCCCCAGTGTGGGGCGTGCAGGAGGCAGCTGATCAGTGATTCTCTCATCATTGATATTTCTCTCTTTTCCTCTCTCTTCCTTTCTGAAATCAATAAAAATATAAAAAGGGGGATAAAAATATACGGAAGGAGCAGAGTAATTGAACTCTCTATTGGCTGAACTCAATTTCATGGATGAGGTTTTTGAAATATACTCTATATTTGAAACATCATTTTAGGGTAGCAACAGTGAACCTTTTTAAGTCAGCTGTGGTAGTCCAGACTTCCCAGATATAGATTCCTTGTAACATCTGACAAAAGTGTCTTCTGACACAACCTTAGCAGGTACTTCTTCCTTCTGAGGCTGCTTCCTGGGATCAGCAGCACTTTGATCCCAGAGCACCCAGGAGTTCCATATCCTCACGCTCTGCCTTCTCGATGGTGTCTCGCCACAGGCTGGTGGTGGAGGTGGCATTTGGTTTACTTTCTTATGCTTTTTACCAACTCTGCTTCAGCAGACTTGATCTGTGCAGGGAGGAAAAAAGCGCATCTGATTTGAACTGAAAGTGTCTGCTGATAGCATTGTCCACTCTTTGCTGTCTATGTCCATGGAGGGAAATGATGATACAGATCATGAAGTCCTTTGTTTGACTTTGGGCTGCCTGTCATTTGCTATCTTATGTTTAGTTATATGACTCCTAAAGATCAAGGTGCTTCCATTTCACTCAGGGTGGCAATGAGAAACCAACCTCAGGGGAAGGAATGTGTCCATGGAAAACTCCCAGGCAAGACTGTGATTACTGGGAGCCAAAGGTGGTGGTGGTTTGCGCACCAGTATTACTGTAAGGAAGTAACAGCGAAAGTCTCTACCCATGAGAATGGTTGCTGACTGATCATCAGATCAGAATTAGCAGCCTGATGCTGTCTTTATAGAAATTACAGATGCTTTTATTGCTTTTAATCTGCATTGTGCCATCAGGCATTTGCCTTTACATTCTTAAATTAGGTGATTTATCTGTACGGGAAGCTGTTGCTTTCATGAAGGTGTTGTAAATGAAACTCAAGAGATTACATTAAAGAGTTGTTACATTAAAAAGAAAATATTGTGCCTTAAAAATACAGAGAACCCCTCCCTCCCCTCCTAGCTTAGCAGTGCCTTTCTGTACTGACTGTTATTTTCAGCTCTTAGAGGTCACCTCAGGGGTGGAAACTAAAGTGAGGGCCCTCCGAGGAGATAATATTTGCCACCACGTCTGTTCCATGCATGTCATGTGCTAGAGCATGCTTCCTGTATTTCAATGTGCAGAGACATCATTAGGGCCCACCTTCCAGAGATGCTCTGACTCAGTAAATCTGAAAAAGATACAGAGATCTGCATTTTTAACGTTTTCTTTGATTTTTAGAGAGAGAGAGAGAAACATTAATGATGTTTTTGCATACCCCTTACTGGGATCGAGCCTGCAACCCAGGCACATGCCCTGACCTGGAATCAAACCATGACCTTCTGGTTCATAGGTTGACACTCAGCCACTGAGCCACACCAACTAGGCATGATTTGGATTTCTTTTAAATATATATTTTATTGATTTTTTTTACAGAGAGGAAAGGAGAGGGATAGAGAATTAGAAACATCGATGAGAAACATCAATCAGGTGCCTCCTGCACGCCCCCCACCGGGGATGTGCCCGCAACCAAGGTAAATGCCCTTGACTGGAATCAAACCCAGGACCCTTCAGTCCAAAGACAGAGACGCTCTAGCCACTGAGACAAAACGTTTAGGGCACATGATCTGCATTTTTAACAAACTATTCCAATGATTCTGACAGAGGAATCTAGGTTTTAAGAAACATCAACTTTCTCAGCTCAATGGATAGAGCATAGGCCTGCAGACTGAAGGGTCCCAAATTCAATTCTGGCCAAGGGCACATGCCTGGGTTTCGGGCTTGAACCCCAGTAGGGGACATGCAGGAAGCAGCAAATCAATAGTTCTCTCTCTCATCATTGATGTTTCTATCTCTCCCTTTCCCTTCCTCTTTGAAATCAATAAAATATATATATTTTTTAAAGAAAAACATCAACTTGCCTGGCAAGTTTGTGGTCATCTGAGTCCAATGCTACAGAATAAAGGAAGGTTGGAGCTGAGACTGGTGTGCTGCATATAGTGATTTCAACTATTCTAGGAAGTTTCAGGATTAAGAGAGCAGAGCCAGATTGCAGGTGGTTCATAAATGAGAGGTGAGGTAATCTTAAGTACTGGAATAAGGCTCTTATACTCACTTTTTGGACACTAGCATGAAGTACCTTGTAATGTTGTGGCTGTGTTTACCTTGTCTTCCCAACTAGATTGACAGTCCCTGAAGGTTATGAGGACAACCCAGCCCCCAGCATTGAGTCAGCAGGTAGAATTAGAGTCACCAAATAGATGTCTAAGATGTGGATCCAATACTGGTTGTACTGTGCAGGAGCCACGTGCCGTGGGTCTGAGTATCTGTTTCCTCATCTATAGAGTGGCGATGTTCCTAACTTCCCTATCACTGGGCTGTTTGAAAGGATCTATAGGCTGACGGTATATACAAATGGACTTTGTGAACTGAAACTTAATTTTCTGTGGAAGATACTGAGAATGCTCAATAAATGATAACTACATAGTTCTGTGACAATCAATTTTTTGTTGTTTCTTTGTTTAGATTTGTTCCTTATATTGGGATTGTGACAATTCTCATGAATGACTATCCTAAATTTAAGGTAAGATCCTGTACTTTATGTCTCTGGATCTACTTTGGTTTTTTGGTTTTTGTTGTTATTGTTCATTAGAGACATAGAAGCATCAAACAGATTTTCAACCTCAGAGGGAATACAGAGAGGAGGGCAGATGGGAAGAGACCAACCAATGAACTTGTATGCATATATGCATAACCCAGGGACACAGACAATAGGGGGTGGTGAAGACCTGGGGTGGGGGACAAGGGCCAGCTTGGGGAGGTCCATGGGAGGAAAGGGAGAAGTCTGCAATACTTTCAGCAATAAAGACTTAAAAAAAAAAAAAAGATCCTATACTTTATGTCTCATTAAAAATGTGATCTTTTGCTCAATTTTGGGAACTGTTAAATGGATTACCCTTAAAAGAGAAGTCTTTATTTGTTAAGGACTCATGAACCTGTAAGCTCCTGACTGGCTGTTTCTCTCCCAGTATGCAGTGCTCTTTCTGCTGGGCCTCTTCGTGCTGGTTCATCGTGAGTAAGGAGCGGCCTTGCTGTCCTGGGAGGTGCCGTACTTTGTGTTACTGATGTTTGCAGTAGATGTTGGTCTGTGGCTGGTGGAATGGAGTGCACACAGGCTGCCCTCCTGCTAGCACTGGTTTGCATTAGTTTATGTTTCCACCCAGAGTCTGTATGGGCAGGTGTGTGTGCCCCACTGGGCGCTCTCCAAGGGACTCTCAATCACAGGATTTCACATGTTGTCATTGTCCCACTTTCGCATTTTTGTACATCAGTGGATTTTTTATATTAAAAGGTTGAGCCAAAGCCCCCAGTGTTTGTATTTTGAAGCCAAGCTTCACTTTTAAAGTGCCTACAGAGTCTGTAAGGAACACGCAGCTCTGCCTGAGTTTGAAGCCACCGTTCCCCCTTCTAATGGGAATGGCACATACTGAGGTGGTCGGAAGTTTTAACGTTTTAAAATGTTAAATAAAAGACTTTGCATATTGAACCCTTTATCCCTGACTTGTGTTTGTCGAGAAAGCTTTCTGCACTTTGCCTTTCAGTTCTGGTTCCCAGAGCCCCCTGGGGAGATACAGGCTGCCATGTGACCAGTCCTTGTGCTGTGAAGATTGTCCTCACGCTACCAGCTGTTTCTTTGTTGTGTTTCTTTTTATTTTTGTGATGTCAGAATGGCCATTGACGTTCATAGGAAATCTCTTAGTCACAAAATTCCTCACTGGGGTGTGACTCAGGCGGGTGTAAACCCAGCTAGTGCTGCTTAGAGGTCCAGAAAGTCTTACTCTGCTGTAGACTCCTAACCTTTTCCACACTTGACACATTTGCAGCCCTGGAGGCAGGAGGCGGGAGGCGGGAGGTGTGAGGTGCTGGAGGGCAAGCATGTCTCCTTTAAACCAGGATTTGCCTGGACCTTAAGTTCCTGGCTTTCTTCTGCAAACCTCAGGTGCAGCCGAGGCAAGATTTCCAATATCAAAAGCAAAGCCAAATGTTTCTTCCTTTACTATCGAGGCAGTTAGGGAGAATAGGGTAAGCTGTTGTGTTTGAATCACAAAATACTCTTAATTCCTTGTTATCTCTCTTTTTTTTAAATATATTTTTTCTTTTTTTAATAAATATTTTTTTATTGATTTCAGAGAGAAAGGGAGAGAGATAGAAACATCAATGATGAGAGAGAATCATTGAGTGGTTGCCTCCTGCACGCCCCCTACTTGAAGGGATCGAGCTTGCAACCCGGGTATGTGCCCCTGGCTAGAATCGAACCCAGGAGGGACCCTTTAGTCAGCAAGCCCACACTCTGTCCACTGAGTCAAATGGGCTAGAGCTCCTTGTTTTCTTATATTAATGTGAAATCTCAAAGTAAGTTTTCTGTGTTGGGCTAAATGCACTCTTTCTATTATTTGTTCAACTAAAGTGGGAATCAGTTCATATATGAATGCTAATGGAATGGGAATAGGGACAATTGATCTTCTGAAGGCCTCCCCTGTGGAGAACAGTGCCATCCTGAATCCATTAACAAGGCTTTAGCCTTCAAGCTTTGGATATGGGCTCTTAATGAGCCCACCAGAGGGTGAAACTTGGCAAGTCACAGCTAACAAGTGCTTCCTTGAACCTGTCTGGGAGCCTTCTATTTTCACATGAGCCAAGCAGAGCACCGTAAAATAGCCCCATGTGTGGATGGCAGAAAATGGCTACTTACTGCCCTTTTTCTTCCTCATCTGCAGAGGCTGGGGAACTGCTCCCAGCATTCATGCCCTGGCTGTTTTCAAACCAGCCCTTCGAGGACTCCTCTGGGATCCCAGCTGCCCGAGGGTAAATTACCTTGTCCTCTCACCCTTAGCCGTCGAGGTTTCTCCTCATATACTCCGGGGAAGAAAACGTTAATATTTTTTCCAACTTGCATATTTTCACACCCAGTTTTGTGAAATTATTGTTTTTCCTCCTTTGCTGGATGCTGTAATTGGAAGCAACAATTACATTTCACTGACAAATTATCAAATCATGTACGTACTAATATTTGAGTTGCTCTACCAGCCAATAATAAAAAGATATTTTGTATGGCATCAGGTATTATTTTCCCAGTCTTTATGTTCTCTAATTTAGTGCTAAAGCATAGGACTTAAAACTGGGAGGTTGTATTTGTAAATATAGTGAGTTGTAAAAGCTCTTTGAAAATGTAAGAACTACCTGAGATGTTTAGTGTAGTGTTTTAATGGAATTATAAGCTCTCTGGAATCTGGAAGGGTTTAACCATTGTGAGTGAATGGAATAGAAAAGAATAAGAACTGATAAAACTTCAAATGAGAATTTGATAATGGGATCGTCTCTTGGCTGTTACTCATCCACTTCATTATCCCAACTATTGGGTCTAGGTGGTATTTTATTTAATTTATTTTATTTTTTAAAATATTTGTATTGATTTCAGAGAGGAAGGGAGAGGGAGATAGGAAACATCAAGATGAGAGAGAATCATTGATTGGCTGCCTTCTGCACATCCCCTACTGGGGATTAAGCTCACAACCCTAGCATATTCCCTTGACCAGAATTGAACCTGGTACCTTTCAATCCTCAAGCCAATGCTCTGTCCACTGCACCAAACCAGCTAGGGCTCTAAAAGGTGTTTTCAATGTCTGTCCTCAGTTCTGGTCCCAGGTCTCTGTCCCACTGGACACTTGCACTTGACTGGCCCATCTTTCAACTTAAACTCATAGCAGTTCCTTCAACTACCCCCCCGACCCCCCAACAGCCAAATTTCACCTTTTCTTTGAAGGTGTATTCACATAGAGTTTTCATTTTCCCACTGCATTTAGTCACTTACTCCTTCTACATTTGCCCCCATTCTTCTATCGCCACTGCCATCACCTAATCCAGAAACTCATCCAGTGGCGCCTGTCACTAGGGTGACTATATGTTCCAGTTGTCTGCAGCATGCCAGTCTGTGCCTACTTTAGGCCCTTGCCACCTGTTAGTTTATTTCAGCACCCCCATTACTCTGAGAAGTTTCTCTTTTGGTCTATACTTTTTTGTTGTTAATCCTCACTCAGTATTTTTCCATTGATTTTTAGGGAGAGTGGAAAAGCGAGGAAAAGACAGAAATATTGATGTGAAAGAAACACATCCATTGGTTGCCTCCTGCATGAGTCTCGGCCAGGGCCCAAAACTGGGAGGAGCCTGCATCCTAGGTTCGCGCCCTTGACTGGAATCGAACCCGGGACCGCAGGCCAACACTGAGCCAAACTTGGACTATAAATTTTGTTTACCCTACGTATTACCTGTGTGTGAAGTTCAAACTTGGAATTTGGCTAACATGAAGCATCCTTGGGCTGTACTGCTGTTTTCTGACTTACCTCATACTCTCGTTTTTGCTTGTCTGAGTCTCGCTTTCTTCACAGTTGTTCTTCCTCTCTCACTCAGCATTTGCAGCCTTTTATGCTATTGGTGTAAGTTTTTGGATATGGCCTCAGGTTTCACCCTTATAGGTGCAGGAGTTCCATTTTATAGATACTGCTCTTGTCCGGCTGGCTCAGTGAGCGTCAGCCTATGAACCAGGAGGTCACAGGTTGAGTTCCCAGTCAGGGCTCATGTCCAGGTTGTGAGTTCGATCCCCAGTGTGGGGCATGCAAGAGACAGCCAATTAATGACTCTCTTTCATAATTGATGTTTCTCCTTCCCTCCCACTTCCTTCCTCTCTGAAATTTAAAAAAAAAAAAAAGTATATTTTTAAAGATATTGCTCTCTTTTTCCCTGTAGCTTCTAGCAGCATAGACCGACTGTTCAGCATAACAACGATTTGGAACCAGAGGCAATAACTTAGGGTAGCATTATTATTGAGCTGTTATTCTGGGGCAGAGCATATAAATCATTAAAGCAATTTGTACTTCACTGTTGTTTACTAAGTACATTATCTTGGGCTTGCCAAATTTGAATCTGAAAATTTTCCCTCTCCATGGTTCTGTTTAAACACCATGTTCCCTCTTCAGAATTGTTCATGTTAATCTTCTTTTCTCCATTTGTGTGCTGCCCTTGGACTCTTCTGTGTGCTCTTTTGCCATGGGAGAAGTATTGGTATTGATCACTTAGGGAATCTCAGGCTTCTGAGAGATTCATTGATGTTTAGGGAGAGTTGAAGAGGGAGGAAAAGACAGAAATATCAATGTAAAAGAAACACATCAATTGGTTGCCTCCAGCACGAGCATCTTGGAATAAAGGCTCTGTTATCCTTAAGTGCATTTGTTGGTAATTTGAAGTTGTTTTCAAGTCCAAGTGACCCCTTAGAACTTGGGGTATCTCAGCATCTGAGGCAGCCTTCTTATGACACGTGTCACTCTGTTGAGCTTCAGAAATGATCCAGCTGACTAGCAGCTGAATGGATTGTCCGCATTCCTCAAGATGCTCCTCTAGTCGGGACGGCCTGTCTAGGCTGTTGTGTTTTTTCCCAGCTGAGTGTTCTGTCACTATCCTCTCTAGTTTACTAGGACTGTAAGGAGTACCAGATCAAGAAGTATGAGAGACTAAAATATGCAGGTGCCACCAAAAAATAGTGAAGCCCTAGCTGATTTGGCTCATTGAATAGAGCATCAGCCCGTGGACAGAAGGGTCCCAGGTTCAATTGTGGTCAGGGACACATACCTGGATTGCAGGCTCGAAGGGGGCATGCAGGAGGCAGCCAATCAGTGATTCTTTCTCATCATTGATGTTTCTATCTCTCCCTCTCCCTTCCTCTCTGAAATCAATAAAAATATATTTTAAAAAAATAGGGAAGACATCACCTTCAAAGTGTTCAAAGTGTCATTCTTTTTTTTTTTTTTAATATATTTTTTTATTGATTTTCCACAGAGAGGAAGGGAGAGGGGTAGAGAGCTAGAAACATCGATCAGCTGTCTTCTGCATGCCCCCCACCGGGGATGTGCCCACAACCAAGGTATATGCCCTTGACCGGAATCAAACCTGGGACTTTTCAGTCTGTAGGCCAACGCTCTATCTACTGAGCCAAACCGGTTTTGGCCAAAGTGTCATTCTTAAGCCCTCAGCTCTCAGCATATTCCACATTCTTATATCCTTGACATTGGTCTCACTGTAAACCTCCAGTCATTGCTTCTGCTGATTGCTTTCCGTGGAGTATCAGCTCACTGCTCTACCTGCTAAAAGCTTTCGCATCCAGCAGACATTTATTGAGCATCTATTCTGTGCCAGATTTTGGGCTAGGCCCTGGGGATGCAAAATGAGTAAGACCAGGTCCCTCCTCTGCCAGGAACCCAATGCCTTAAGAGGGGCAACTTGAAACAGATGTTTTCCACCTAGGATCCTAAATGCAGAGGTAGAGATGTACAGGGAGCTCAAAAGAGGAGTGTTTTTATTCTCAACTGAGCTCTCAAGTGCTTCCTGCTTGGTGCTGCCAGACTTAGTTCATGCTCCTCTGTGATATCGTGTGATGTATGTCCCGCTCCCGACCAGTTCCCCTGCAGGCATTAAGGCAAGGCTAGCCTCTGATTTATCCCGGTTTGTCCCTGGTGCTTGTCAGTGCTTTGCACAGTTTAGACTTGTTTATACCCTGCATTGTTCCAAAAAGGATTTGGACTGGCTCGCAAAGATGCTCTTAAGGTATATGATGAGGTACATAAAATAACTGAAGAATTTGGGATTGAAATAATGTGGGAAGAGAAAAGGATGAGAACATAGATGGTAAGACACATTGAAAGATTCTGTTGTCTGATTAATTCTCAGCTCCTTCGGGGTTGATATAAAAGAGGGAAATAATCATGTCTGTCCTTTTTGGACTAGACTACATGGAGTAAAAATCAACAACTTGTAGTGATATCAGAGACCAAGAAATTTTTCTTCTGGGACCTCCTTGCAAGGGCACTGGGTGCTGCTATTCTGTAATTCTGTAAACAATGTTTGTTTTTGTTTTGTTGGGTTTTTTTAAAATTATTTTTTATTGATTTCAGAGAGGGAGAGAGAGAGATAGAAACATCAATGATGAGAGAGAGAGTCACTGATCGGCTGCCTCTTGCATGCTCCATACTGGGGATTAAACCTGCAAACCGGGCATATGCTCTTGACCAGAATCGAACCTGGGATTCTTCAGTCCTCAGGCTGATGCTTTATCCACTGAGCCAAATGTCTGTATGAGCCTAATGTTTGTATGAGCTATTTCAGAGGATGTTCCTTCAGTATAGGTATAGTTTACAGCCTCTTCCAAGAGCCACCTGACGGAAGACCAGCTCCACACTTAATCAGGAGCCTTTTCCTAGATTTCCAGTGAAGCAATGCTCCTAATCTTTTCAAACTCATAACCTCTTTAAAGAAACCTAAAAATTTCATACTTCTGCTCCATTCTGATACAATTCCCCTTAGGTCTGTTACAGCAACCTCTTATCTTCACCAGCTGAGAATATTTTATCCTGCTTTTTCTTAAGTTCGTATTAAAAAACAACAGTTATTCCTCTTCCATCCAGCTATATTACTGTATTGAATATGACTTTCAAACTGTAGATTGTTGTTCTACGAATCTTAGGAGTTTCTGGAATGCCTCAGTGAAGAATCATTTCTCTTGAGCCCTCCCTGCAATTGGTCAGTTTGTTTACATTGTTTAGCTGGGTTCCAGATTTAATTCCAGTAGTCTCGTTAAAAGGATTTGTTCTCAGGACTTACCTCAGGCAAGAAATTAAATCAACTAGCATGAAGTTTGATCAAAGCTGTCAGTCTGGCAACTTAGTTAAGTGAAAAAGAGAGAATTTTGTATAGAACTTGTTTCTTGGAATTGGTCAAAAGGAGAGGTAGATAGCATTTTAGTTTATCAAGAAGTTCACGGTGAATAGGCATGTGTCATAGCATTTTGTTGACTTTGTGTCAATACCAGGGCCTTCGCTGCTGTCAGGGAACCTTCTGCCCTGTAACGGGCTTCAGGTTTAAAGCAGACTTTGCTTTCTCCAGGGTCCAGCTAATAATACTGAGGACTTAGATTCACCATGTGCTTTTGAATTTAAAATAGATTTTTATTTTCTTTCATTTAGTCCTCAAAATAAGCTCCATTTTACAAAAGAGAGAAACCGGAAGTTGTGCTTTACCCAGCATCTTCCGGTTCATGGAAGAGGGAGCCAGAGCTTGAAGTGGGTCACTTTATCATGTCACAGTGCTGGATGTTGTATCCCATTTCCTACTGTTATGCCATCTATTGAGAGTCTTATCTAGATATAGTGAGGTTCTCAGGCAGATTTCCAAGCCTTTAAATCTTTTTAGAGGTTTAAAGAGTATTTACTTCAGCTACTGAAATGCCTCCTGAAACACGTGACAATTATACCCCCAAAAATGACAAAGGTTGGGCCAGGGCTTTTCACTTCCTTAGATATTCATACCTTCCCTGACCATCTGTGCCATTTCCCTGAGAGCAGCTGCTTAGCTTTCTTGGCCACTATGAGGATTGCCATCACTCTCATCAGAGAGGAGGAGGATGCGGGAGGGAGAGAAACAGCTCCCTACTGAGGATCGAGCCAAGGCATGTGCCCTGGCTGGGAACTGCATGGGCGACCTCCCGGAGCATGGGGCGACACTCAGTCATCTAAGCCACACCGACCATATTTTCTCCTGTGAATATTGCCTTTAAAAAAAAAAAAAAAGTATTTTGGCCCTGGCTGGTTTGGCTCAGTAGACTGAAGGGTCCCAGGTTCGATTCCCAATTAGGGGCTTGATCCCCAGTGGAGGGGTGCAGGAGGTAACCAATCCATGATTCTCTCTTATCATCATTGATTTTCCCTTTCCCTTCCCTTCCTCTCTGAAATCAATAAAAACACATAAAAAATAAAAAATTTAAAAAAGGATTTTGACAGTTTCAGTTTCTGAAATATTCCTTTATTAATGACTAATGTTTCAGTTTTCTAGCTAACCCCTCTGACTTTGGGAAACTGTATGGACTATTTCTGATTCTTCCTTTAGCCTTCCTTAAAGATTCTGCTGTTTTTCTGACTCCTCAGTGGCTTTCTTATTCTGAAACTATAGAGAAGGATCTGGGATATCTCAGGCTATTTCCTGCCAGCTCCCCAGCCCACACAGATGGGGATCTGTGCTCAGAAGTTTGCCAGGAGAGGGATTTTACCCTGTCCTACTCTGAGCAGCTCTGTGCTTGTCACCATTTCTTTTATTAGAAATGTCTAATTTAAAATTTCTGCTTTTACTTTCTCTGTTGTCCTCTGTACCTTTCATGTGTTTGAAAACCACCACACTTTGGTTTTCTCCATATATTTAGTTTCTCTGCAGTTAATGCCTTGTGCATGAGTTAACTCACCTATAAAATGGGTATAATAGTCCTTTTTTTCTTTATCGATTAAGATATTATGTATGTGTCCTTATCCCTCCATTCCCCCCACCTCCAATAGTATTCCTTACTACATCAAAATAATGTTGGTAAACAAGGAGCATGTGTGTAAGTGCTTTTAGAAAGCAACAAATACTCAGTTATGAAAGGTGTTACTTGTAATGGATTCCAATGTAATGACAATATGGCAAATAATGTCCTTTATTTCAAGCAATCTTTGATTAAAAACCACAGCGCAGCCCTAGCCGGGTGGCTCATTTGGCAAAGCCTCATGCCATACACTGAAATGTTTTGGGCTTAATTCCCTGTCAGGGCACATACTAAGTTGTGGATTCAGTCCCTGGTGGGGGCACTTACAAGAGGCAACCAATCATTGTCCCCCTCACTCCCCTCAAAAATCAGTAAGAACCTACCCTCAGGTGAGGATTAAACAAACAACAACAACAACAAAAATAGCCATGGTGCAGTTGAAATATTTTATTGGTTATAACAGGATTGGCATTTTGTCCTGCTTAATTGTCGCTTGGATGATTCTGTGAATTTTCTTTGCATTGTCCTTGGATGTCTTTGAATGTTGTAGAAACCTGGGAAGGGTCAAGAGTACTCTGAGCTTCCCCATGCACCTCCATGTGACTCACTGTCAGTCTTCCCTGTAGGATGGATGGAGGCCTTTGGACTTCCCTTGCTATTGTTGTAGACTTGGGGAACAGGCTGTGGGCAGCTGTTCTAAACCCAGAGCCTTGGCCTAGTCAGTTTGGCTCTGTGGATAGAGCCTCAGACTGCGGACTGAAAGGTCCTGGGTTCGATTCCAATCAGGGGCACATGCCTGGGTTGTGGGCTCGGATCCCAGTAGGAGACATGCAGGAGGCAGCCGATCAATGATTCCCTCTTTGGTGACTCTCTTTCTTTCTCTTCCTCTCCCATCCTCTCTGAATTCAATAAAAATATATTTTTTTTAAGTTTTAAAAATGAAAATAAAAAGTAAACCCAGAGCCTCATATTCCTAGGAGAACCCACTTAGAAGAAGTGTCTTGGGCAAGCTGCCCTCTGCTGTGCCTGATGCTTCTCATTCCTGTGTTTATAGCTGGCTGTGCAGGTGCCACCCTGCTTTCTCCAGGGTCCTCGGAGCCCTTTTTTCCTGTTCCAGGTGGACAGATAAAATGATCCTAAGGACTTCTGGGATTAGTCTCAGGGCTGTGGTTGTATCTGTAGACTGGCTGTCAGAGGAGGCTTGGCTTAATTATAAATGAATCTGTCAGAGCAGAATCCCAGGGTCATCTGCTGAAGAGAGGTGACACTCGAAATCAGTACCTGCTCCCTCTCCCCTTGGGACATCTAAAGGAACTTGATGTTTGAACTTGGGATGGAAAAATGGTGTGGTTAAGGCAAAGCAGCAGCTGCCCTGGATGAGAGGTCCTGACAGACTGAAGTCTGATTCCAGTGATGTCTGGGTAAGGGGCTCAACCCCTGAGCTGTTTTAGCACCAAATAAGATTCCTTTAAGCACTCCGCCAGCTCCTGCGTGTTCCCACCAATTACTGCATCTGAGGACCAGAGAAGATAGGGTGGGCGTGTGACTGATGAGAGGAGGAGGAGGGGGCCGCAAGGGGATGACTATTACGGGAGGTGATGAGAGCTGTATCTGTACACATGGCTAAGCAGTGACAAGAATGGTGAGAGGTGTAAGTGCCAGGATGGGAGAGGAGAAGCAGGGAGGTGGGGGGGAGCCAGGTTGGAAGTGGAGTGTTCCTGCCCCGTGTGTCATGCTCCTGGGGTGGGGGCTCAGCATGACAAGCAGCTTCTCATGTACACTTCCCCTGTGTGTGTGGGGGGGGGGGGTCACAGCTGGCAGGCAGCAGTGCCGTCGCTGACCACGTTCTTTCACAGCCATAGTGTGCAGTGTTTCCGGGCAGCATCCAGCGTCCACCTCCTCCTATGTACTCGTCTCTCCCATGAGATGGTTGACTCCTTTGGGAGCAGGGAATTATCTTTTTAAAAAATATTATTCATTTCAGAGAGAGAGAGAGAGAGAGAGAGAGAAAGAAACAACAATGATATCAATGATGACAGATTCATTATCGGCTGCCTTTTGCATGCCCCTTGCTGGGGATGGAGCCCACAACCTGGGCATGTGCCCTGACTGGGAATAGAACCATGACTTCCTGGTTCATAGGTCCATGCTCAGCCACGGAGCCCCTGTGGCTGGGCCAGGTAATTATCTTTTGTTCCCCTCCTTCAGTGCCTAACATGGTGCTCTGAACATTGTTGTGTAGTAAACATTTAAGCCAAAGGAAGTGTATTTTCCTGGAGCGCAGCTTTGTCTGCTCATAACGCAATGCCACTGACCCAGAAGTTCCTTCCTAGAACGACTGGACCTCTCCTTGGGAGGGGGCAGTGCTGAGCGTGAGTGGGCAGTGCTATAGGACTGCTGCTTTCGCCACAGGAAAACCGCCAGAAACCGCAAAAGGATTAAAAACAGGGCAGTGTAGTTATTCCCATCTTGTAGTTGAAGAAAGTGAAGTCCCAAGACATCACCGGGCTGGTATATGGGCTCCTAGTCCAGTGTTCACTCCCCTGACCCAGAGGCAGAGCTCCTCCGGCCCGCCTGGTGGCCAGGCTCTCCCCGGCAGGGCGGGGGTGGGCGGGCGTCTCCTTATCCCACCACCGTTCTCCCTTCCCGTCCCAAGCACCTGCTGTGGTTTCTGGAGAGAGCTGGCTAGAGCCCCCAATGGGGAGGGCGCTTCTCTAGTACCCGGCACTAACGCCTTTGCAACAAGGGAGGAGGCATCCTCGCCCCCAATTTTGCCCTCATGAAGGGAGGCTTAGAGGTGAAATAATCACTCGGGCGAAAGCCGGTGGGAGTGGAGGGGGAGGGCCAGGTCCTTAGCATGAGGTGGTGAAAACACCCGCGGAAGCCGTGGCCACTGGGGCAGGTCTGCGGGTGTGCTGGTTGTGTGGGCCCCTGACCTAGAAGACCTGGGCGAAGGGCTGATGAGGCGGGGCGGGCACTGGGGGGCGGTCCCAGCAGGCTCCGCCCCCAGGGGCGCTGGTTTAAAAGCTGGGAAGACCGCCGACAGGCTAGCCTCTGTGCAAGCTTGCAGCTCCGCGGTGCGTCCAGGCCACAACGATGGCCCTGCGGGTGGGGGGCACTCGGTGGCTCAGCGCTGTCCTGCTCTTCGCTCTGCTCGCTGCCAGCGCCGCCTCACTCAGCTGGGATCTCCGAGAGCCCCGCAGCCGGGCCGGCAAAATCCGTGTGCACCCGCGAGGCAACCTGTGGGCCACCGGTAAGTGTCTGGGACCCGGCAAGCGCCCTTCACCAGCATGCTCTCATCCCCTTTTCCTTCTCTGGCCGCCCCTCAGCCACAGACATTAGTGTCTGGACTGGTGGGGACCCTGGAACTCCTAATTTAGATGGGGAACTTGAGACCCAGACAGGTGAGAGAGTGGCTCAGATCACTCCGCTAGTTTTAAGCAGAGCTGAGGCTGGCTGCTACAACTGCCTCACAGCTTTGCCTCTTCTTGTTTAAACAAGACCCTACTGACTCTTCTAACTTCTGTCTTTTCCCGCCACCTCCTCCTTCCAGAAACCTCCTCATTGTCCACTTCCTTCTCTGCCCTTTGCTGTCTGTCCTCTTCTAAGCAGGCAGCACAACTGGCAGAGTTGGCCCTGACCCTGGCCCATCCCACCTTCTAGCTGCACCATCCTCTCCACCCCCTCCACCTGTTCAGGAAAAGTTGAGATACAGGCTTTGCTACTGCAAGGGTCTTTACTGCTCTTTAGTGAAGAGTATATTCCTTCCATGAGAACTAAAAGGTGGGAGAGATGGGGAGATTCCCCACTGTGATAGGATCCTTGCTCCCTAACTTCCTTATGTCCAGGCACCTCTTTCTTTTTTTCTTTTTTTTTTTAATCGGAACTGCTTTTCTAGGTCACTTCATGGGCAAGAAGAGTCTGGAGCCCCCTAGCTCATCCCTACTAAAGACAGCTCTCCACGTCTCTCTGGGGGACCAGAGACTGCAGCTGAGTCATGATCTGCTCAGGATCCTCCTGCTGAAGAAAGCTCTGGGCATGAGACCCGGCGACCCAGTACCTCACACCCAGGTGAGCCAGGTCCCCACCACTGGTCCTCTCCTGGGTCCAGCACTGAGATCAGGGAGTGCCTGTCCAACCAGGGTATGATGGGCCCCAGAAATCCAGGGACTCCAGGCTCTCTCTGTGATGCAGAGCTCAAAGGGGGAGGACTCCAAAGAAAGGAAGGTGATGCCCTGGCTGGTGTGGCTCAGTGGATAGAGCTTCACCTTCGGACTGAAGGGTCCCGGGTCCGATTCCAGTCAAGACCACATGCCCGGGTTGAGGGCTCCATCCCCAGTAGGGGGTGTGCAGGAGGCAGCCAATCAATGATTCTCTCTCATCATTGATATTCCTATCTCTCTCTCTTCCTCTCTGAAGTCAATAAAAATGTTTTTAAAAGAAAAAGAAATAAAGGAAGGTGAAGAAATCAAAAGAAAGAAAAAAATTTTTAAATAAGAAAGGAAGCTAAATAATAAAGAAAAAAGAGCCGAAATCAGTTTGGCTCGGTGGATAGAGCATCAGTCTGCGGACTGAGGGGTCCCAGGTTCGATTCTGGTCAAGGGCATATACCTTGGTTGTGGGCACATCCCCAGTAGGGGGCGTGCAGAAGACAGCTGATCAGTGTCTCTCTCTCATCGATGTTTCTAGTTCTCTATCCCTCTCCCTTCCTCTCTGTGAAAAACTCAAAAAAATATATTAAAAAGAGAGAGAGAGAAAGGAAGCTAACTTTCCCAGCAAACCCCAGGGAATAAGAAGTAGGGAAAGAAGTTTCCCCTCTGATTGCCCAGTCTGAGGTCACAGCCTTGGATTATCCAGCCTCTTGCAGCTGGACTTCCGCCCACAGTCTAGACAGACTTATCCCCGCCCCACCTTGTCCCCACTTGCTGTACCCTGAATATGCTTGTGGTTAGAGTTGGAACACTGAGGCCCACAGAGGGGGAGTCAGTTAGAAGCTGAGACAGAATCCAACCTTGCTCATGTTGATCAGTGCTCTTCCCAGACTGTCTTCTGTCTCTGTGGCTTATGGCAGGGTTTCTCAGTCTCAGCATACTCTTGACAGAATGTCTGGGCTGTGGGGTCAACATAGGAAGTTTAGTAGCATCCCTAGTCTCTGTCCAGAGCATCACCCACCTCCCCAATTGTGATAACCAAAATGCCTTCAGATATTGCCATGGGTGCTCCAGCAAGGGGACATGAGTGGGAGTTAAAATTATCCTTGGTTGACCAAGCCAGCCTTAGTCTGTAGCCATTCCCTGCTTCTGGGCCGGTCCCTGTCCCACACCACCTTCCCAGGTATGCTGTTGCTATGTGTGGAAGGCAGAGTGAGAGGTAGGTGTGCGTTCTGGTGACAGTGTGCTAAATTCAAAACCTAGTTCTTAGTAGCCGTGTAACCTTAGAAATGTCACTTAACCTCTCTAAGCCTCATCTTTCTCACCCATAAAATGGGGATAACAGTGCCATTTCCCATTAAATGAGACTATATCATTTGCTCAGCATGATGCTGGGCACATAGAAAGTGCTTAGTAAATGGGAGCTAGTGTGGTCTGAGATCCCTGGCACACCTGATGCTGACTCACCTTTGTTTTTAATATATTTTCATTGATTTCAGAGAGGAAGGAAGAGGGAGAGAGAGATAGAAACATCAATGATGAGAGAGAATCATTGATCGGCTGCCTCCTACATAACCCACACTGGGAATTGAATTCAAAATCCAGGAATTCATGGATTCCTGACAGGTAATCGAACTGTGACCTGGTTCATAGGTTGACACTCAACCATTGAGCCACACTGGCTGGGCCTGACTCACCTTTGAATCCACCACTAGGCCTAGCGTGTAAAACATACATTTTGAAAGAAGGAAAGGGCAGGCCCTACAGAAGGTGCAGCTGTGACTCTCCTCATGCACAGAACCACGTGCTCCTGGGGACCTCGGATGAAAGGACTGGCTACTCTGAAGGGAGACGATATTACCTTTCGGCCATTGGTCTAGAAGGCCTGAAACATGCAGACCGACTAGAGAATCTCAGAGGAAGCAGTACCTAGCCCTGGGGACGGGCTTCAGAAGTGAAGTGCGGGGCAGTGAAAGTGCTAACACTGGCAGAGGGCCAGCCACCTACTTGGAATTTACTTCCATGGTCTCCCTTGAATGTCATGACCACTCTGAGGTTTGGGCTGCTAATGTGAGAAAATCACCCTTCTTCAGGGGCTGGGAGGTTGGCGAGCTGCCTCAGACGAGAGTCTGTCCCTGTCTGACTCTGTGGGTGCCTAGCACTTAGGAATGGGAGGATGCCCTATTATTTGCTCCCTGTGCCTAGGTCAGTTCTTCTGTGTTCCCCTTCAGTATAGGGGGCTGCTGGTGCAAATGCTGCAGAAGTGATGCCATTAATGAGGAAGACACAACAACGTGGCTTAGCCTGTGCCCACCCGGGAAGGTGCTGAAGGGGACCCTGGTAATGGCCTCCTCTGGATGTAAATTCTGGGCTTAAATCTCTGTTACTCCATTACTGTGATTTGTGGTCAGGTCACCAGGACAGACACAAATTATGTTCCAGCTGTATTTCTTGCTTACCTGTTGAAGTTATGAATAAAACCCTGCTCTTTACATAGAATGTCTGGTCCTCTCCTTCCAGTATGTTTGAGGGTATGGGGGGAAGGGGGGGGCGGGAAGGGGAGGGGAGAGTAGGGGGCTGGAGATGGGGTTGACTCCAAAATGCCCAGAACAACTCCATGGTACCAGCCTGGCACTGACTCAGAACATCTCATTAGCTCATTCAGCAAACAGGTACTCCACACCTGCTGTATACCAGGTCCTGTGCCAGGCAATTGGTTCTACTCTTCTCTCTGCCACCTACTGGCACAAGCAAAGTCTCTCGAGTTTCCTCACCCATAAAAGGGAGCTGCCTATATTACACCTACATTACATGGGGCTTTGCTTACCCCATTCATTTCATGATCATGCCAATCTTTGAGGGGAGCCCCCAGCGCCCACAAGGGTGAGAGACAGCTGGGATCCAGATCTTGCTGTCTCTCTTCTCTGGCTTTCCGTAGGATTGCCAAAGTTAGCAAAACATAAAGGACACCCAGTTAAATTCGAATTTCAGATAAGCAATCATTTTTTTTGTATAAGATGCCCTAATGTTGCATGGACATACAAGAAAAAATGTCCCGTTATCTAAAATTGTAATTTAGCTGGCCGTCCTGTATTTTATCTGGCCTTGGCCCTCTGATCTGCAAATACCCAGTCGTAAAACTTCGGTATTTGGTCCCTCAGGCCTCGGCCGGAGTTGATATCCTGGGAATCCCTGGTTCCACATACTTTTGCCAGGAGAACCCCTAACCTCGCCTCCTAGCAAAGGGTACAGCTGGGTCACTGGCGCTCCCCTACCTCTGGCCCCACCCCTGGCGTGAGGCCACGCCCTCTGCGTCGGAGCGGGACGCGCACTCTCCTCGCCAGAAGGCCCCGCCCTCCTGGAAGGTCCTGAGGCGGAAGTGGGGTGGCGGAAGTGAGCTACCTGAGCCACAGTTGCCATGGAGTCCGCGGAGGACTGGCTGGTGGAGTCCTTGCGTTTGTATGTGGTGTGGGCCCGGGGCCGGGCTTTCGGGTTGGGGCGGGCGGGGCGGCGGGCGCGAGGCTTGGCGCGTGCGGGCTCCAGGCCCGGCCGGCGCCTCGGATCCCGCGTCCGGGAGACGGCCCAGTCCTGCGGCGCCCGCTGTGCGGGTGCCAGTACGCGCAGTGCTGTGCAGGGTGGTAAGAAATGACCAGCTATTTTGCACCAGCCTCTGAATTGAACCCCAGATTGTCCCATGGATTCCTTTTTTAAATATTTTTTACTGATTTCAGAGAGGAAGGGAGAGGGAAAGAGAGACGGAAACACCAATGATGAGAGAGAATCACTGATCCGCTGCCCCCGGAGGCCCCCGCTGGGGATCGAGCCCACTCCCTGGGCACGTGCCCGGGACCTGAACGGAGCCCGGGACCCTTCTGTTGGCAGGCCCACGCGCTGTCCACTGAGGCAAAGGCCAGGCTGCCTCGTGGAGCCTTCACCTCAAGCCCGGGAGTCTGGGCCCCTCGGAGTGGCGCGGCACAGTTAGTGTGGCTGGCCCGCACCCGGGCGCACAGGGCGCAGAATGCGGGACAAGACTCGTTTCCAGGTTTGCCTGACTCCAGAGCCTGGGCCTCCAGCCGCCAAACCCGATGCCCCTCAGTCTTGACAGTGTGTCCCTCTCTGCAGGTACCAGGATTTCCATGCATTCGCCCTCCCAGGAGCCACTCGAGTCCTTGAATGGATTGGTGACAGAGGTGAGGAGATGGAATCCCACTCAGGCTGGGACTCGAGGGCCCCAGCCCATGAAACATCCATCTTATTGAAAAACCGCTGTTTGAATTTTTAACCTTGCTACTGGCTTCTGTAAAAGTTTGCTTGCTTAAGTAATAAGGAAAATGAGACTAGTCTCACTTCAGAGAGGCCATTAAACCTTTCCTGGACAAAATTATCAGTGCTGGCACCAGGCCAGGTCTTTGGTTGAGGTCTCAAGGCCTCAGCACATAGGGGCCCTTTAAGAACTTACAAAGGGGCAGTTCAGTTGATGGTTCTGCGTGCTCAGTACAGGCCTCTAACGGAGGGCGAGGTAGAAATGCAGTCCCTCTCACGGTTGAGCCGTAAGTTCCAAAACAAGGGGGGGGGAATGAAAGGACAAAGTGGGACTGATTATCCTCCATCTTGTAAAGCTGTGTCCCCGACCTGATCTCCCTTCCGGGAAACTCCGCAAGAATGCTAGAAATGTCCCGGTTCCCCAACCGCCACCCTTGACTAATCAGGAGGTAGCGGGGCATAGCTCAGACCCAGGAATGAGTTAATCATTCCCTGCCGTAAATTCCTCTGTAAATCCCTGCTGCAAAACTCTGGAATAAAACCCTGACCCAGAACCGACCAACACTGTCGCTCACCTCATCCACCTAAGCCCACTCACATGACTAGCCATATAAAACCTTTGTGCTTTCAAGACTCGCTCTCTTCCTGCATCCTGCTGCTGCGAAGGTGGAGGCAGAGAGGCAAGTGCAGGCTTGAATAAAGACTCTTTGCTTTTGCAATGGACTCGGCTCCTTGGTGGTCTTTGAGGATCTTGAAATCTGGGCATAACACCCACTCTTCTGAGGGCCTCTTGCTCACTTGTGGCAATTTTGTGCTCCATCAGCGCTTACTAAGTTGTAGATCTATTCCATCCCCCAGAACAAGGCTGCATATCAATGACAAGGGAATTTATCTGCCTCAGTGGGTTTGGCGGAGTTTCTAGAGCCAGCCATGGTCCACAGTCTTGCTAGCAGTTTGTCACAGCTACTTCTGCTTCTTTTTTCCCAGGAGTTTTTGTTGCTGGCTATGAAAAGTTGAAAAAGAATGAAATTCTTCACCTGACATTACCTCCCCGACTTTCTGTAAAAGAAAACCAGGTAATTTGAAACATAAATGCTGAATATATGTGTCTACTTTTAGTCATTTATTAAACCTTTATGGAACTCCTGTTGTATACTAGCTATTGTTATGGATATGAGAGAGAGAGAGAGAGAGAGAGAGAAACCCTGGACCTGCCTTTTCTGGTCTACTAGAGGGAGGTAAATATGCACATAGATAAGTACTAAGGAGCCTCCCGTGATTCACAGAGGCTCACTAAGGAAGAAATCCATTGTAGTTTAGCTAAATTAGATACCTGAAGCCATTAGGGTATAGAAGGTGGATGAAACCCTTCGAATGCGTAATATATCCTATACAACAAAGGCTAATATATAAATAGACCGGACAGCTGAACGACCAGTTGCTATAATGCACACAACTGATGCACACTGACCATCGGGGAGCAGCTGCTCAATGCAGGAGCTGCCCCCTGGTGGTCAGTGTGCTCCAACAGGGGTCAGGGGGCACCACTCATCCAGAAATCCTGAGCCAGGCTCACAGCTGGCAAGCAGTGGTGGCAGGAACCTCTCTGCCTCTGCAGCAGTGCTAAGGATGTCTGACTGCTGGCTTAGAGGGCGGAGGCCAGCTTAGAGGGTGCAGGCCTTGCTGAGGAACCCCTCTCCCCTTGAGTGCATGAATTTTGTGCACTGGGCCTGTAGTAAGAAATAAGAGAGGAAGGTGGCTAAAGACAGAACTTTGGAGAATACATTTAAGGAATGGGCAGCGGGAAATGAACTCACAAGCAACACTAGGAAGGAATAATCTTTAATGTAAGAGGCGTCTCAGAAGAGGTCAGTGTTTCAAAAGCCAAGAGAAAATAATATGTCAAAAGAAAAGAGCTGGAGGGAGATTTCCAACCTAGCGTTCTTGATCTCCACATCCCCACCACTCAGGCTTGAGCCAGGAGCTCCCCAGACTGGGCCTTTATGAGAGACCTGATTTATCTCCCACCTCACCCCTGGCTTCTTCTCTTTTCTCTTTCTACTTCCTTTTTCCCTACCTCCAGTTCCTCGCATGGAGATAGTAATCCAGTGGCTAAGAGCATGGACTGGTAGACAGACTTAGATTCAAATTCACAACATAATCCCCTCTGTGATCTTCGAATATTCGTTTAAATTCCCAGGCCTTATTTTTAACATTTTATTTTATTTTATTCTGACCTGTTCACTTTTTTTAAAATAAATCTTTATTGTTCAGATTATTACAATTGTTCCTCTTCCCCCCCCCCTTGCTTCCCTCCACCCCGGTCCCAGCTCACGCTCTCCCCTTCCCCTCCCCCCGCACTGTCCTCATCCATAGGTGTACGATTTTTGTCTAGTCTCTTCCTGTACCACCCACACCCCTTTCTCCCTGAGAATTGTCAGTCCACTCCCTATCTATGCCCCTGATTCTATTATATTCACCAGTTTATTCTTTTCATCAGATTTTTAATTCACTTGATTTTTAGATTCACTTGTTGATAGATATGTATTTGTTGTTCATAATTTTTGTCATTACCTTTTTCTTCTTCTTCTTCTTCTTAAAGAATACCTTTCAGCATTTCATATAATACTGGCTTAGTGATGATGAATTCCTTTAGCTTTTTCTTATCTGTGAAGCTCTTTATCTGATCTTCAATTCTGAATGATAGCTTTGCTGAGTAGAGTAATCTTGGTTGTAGGTTCTTGCTATTCATCGCTTCGAATATTTCTTGCTACTCCCTTCTGGCCTGCATAGTTTCTATTGAGAAATCATCTGACAATCCTATGAGTGCTCCCTTGTAGGTAATGAACTGTTTTTCTCTTGCTGCTTTTAATATTCTCTCTTTGTCTTTTGCACTTGGCATTTTAATTATGATGTGTCTTGGTGTGGTCCACTTTGGATTCCTTTTGTTTGGAGTTCTGTGCACTTCCTGGACTTGTAGTCTATTTCTTTCATCAGGTGGGGGAAATTTTCAGTCATTATTTCTTCAAATAGGTTTTCAGTATCTTGCTCTCTCTCTTCTGGCACCCCCATAATTTGGATGTTGGTACGCTTGAAGCTGTCCTAGAAGCTCCTTACATTATCTTCATATTTTTGGATTATTTTTTCTTTTTGCTTTACCAGTTGGATGTTTTTTGCTTCTTTGTATTTCAAATCTTTGACTTGATTCTTGCAATCCTCTAGTCTGCTGTTGGATCTTTGTATAGTATTTTTTATTTCAGTCAGTGTATGTTTAATTTCTAGTTGGTCCCTTTTCATATCCTTGAGGGTCTCACTAAACTTATTTTCTTTTCTAGAAAATTCTTGAAAAACCTTATAATCATGGTTTTGAACTCTATATCCAGTCATTTGCTTTCCTCCATTTCTTTCGTTTGTGATCTGTTTCTGTGTCTCCACATTTGGGTGCTTTCCTGAGTTGATAGAGTAGCTTTGTGTGCTAGGTGTCCTATAGGGCCCAGTGGCTCAGCCTCCCCAGTTAACTGAGGTGGACACTCTTGGTGCACCCCTTTGTGGGCTTTGTGCACAGCCTTGTTGTAGTTAAGTCTTGATGGTTGTTGCTATCACTGGGAGGAATTGACCTCCAGGCCAATTGGCTGTGAGGGTCAGCTGGAGACACCCTTATGAGACAAGACTTTCAAAAGCCTCTGTGCTCAGCTTGGATGGGGCAGAGTCTCAGGGCAGAGCAAACAGCAATGGCTTCCCGTCAGCCCCAGTCCTAAGAGACCCCTGGGTCTCAGTGTCCCGCAGTAATCGCTGCAAGCACCTCTGAGAGAAAGCCGCCCTCGAGTTTCACCCACTGCCAGACAATCCAGTTTCTCCCCGAATGAGTTTGGGTCCCCAGAGTCTCACTTGGAACTGTAGTTCAGAGCAGTTGGGAGCTTTTGTGTCCCTCCTGATTAAGAAAGCCAGCCGTGTACTCAGTTGCCAGCCCTCTCTGCGTGCGTCTTTGTACCTCTGCCTTCTGCAGCTCCTCTGAGTCTCAATGTGCTTTTCTCTTTCCTTCTAGTTGTAGAATTTCCACTCAGTCAGTCTTCCTGTGGTTCTGGATGATGTCTGTTTTGTCTTTTAGTTGTAGGTTTGAAATTGTTGTGCGAGGCAGCAGTTGAGGTGCTTACCTATGCTGCCATCTTCGTTTTTCTCTCTCTATTTTATTTTATTTAAAGGATAGTGTTTGTTGTTGTTTTATTTTATTTACTTTTTATTGATTTCAGAGAGAGGAAGGGAAAGGGAGAGAGAGGTAGAATCATCAATGATGAGAGAGAATCATTGATCGACTGCCTGGGAATCGAACCCAGAACCCAGGCATGTGCTCTTAACCAGAAGTGAATCTGGGACCCGTCAGCCTCCAGGCCGATGCTCTATCCACTGAGCAAAACCAGCTAGGGCTATTTTTATTTTTTATTTTTGTGAGTTTATTTGATCCAAACTGTTAACATATGCCAGGAAGCAGAACCTTAGTGCTATTTTTGACATTTTAGAATAGGGCTAATTATAGTATCTACTTCTAGAATTCAATGTGATAATGCATGTTAAGTACTAAATACAGTGTCTGATACGATAAATGCTAGGTAATTGGTAGTTGTTGTATTTTTATTACTAGAAGAGCCCACCTGATTTCCACTAGGAGGTGGCATGAGAAATGGAGATGTTAGTTGGCTGATACCTTCCACCTTTTTCAAAAAAATTAGTTTTAGCCTGGCTAACATATGGTCAGGGCACATGCCTAGGTTACAGGCTCAATCCTCAGTATGAGGTGTGCATGAGGCAGCCAATCAATGATTCTCTTTCATCATTGATGTTTCTATCTCTCTCTCCTTCTCCCTTCTTCTCTGAAATCAATAAAAATATATTTTTTAAAAATTTAATTTTACAGAGGAAAGGAGGGAGAGAAACATAGATTTGTTGTTTCACTTATTGATGCACTCATTGATTTTTATGTATTTTTATTGATTTCATAGATGAAGGGGAAGGGAGAAAGAGAGAGAAACATCAATGATGAGAGAGAATCAGGGATCGGCTGTCTCCTGCACGCCCCATACTAGGGAACATGCCCACAACCCAGGCATGTGCTCTTGACTGGAATCAAACCCAAGACCCTTCCGTCCACAGGACAATGGGTCTATTTACTGAGCCAAACCAGCTAGGACTGATTGACTCTTATATGTGCCCTGACCAGGGATTGAATCTGCAACCTTGGCATATTCGGGTGATGCTCTAACTAACTGAGCTACCCAGCCGGGGCTCTAGCTTTTTGTGATGAAGCTGCTAAGCCTTGTGACTCCCTTAAGAAGGCCGGAAATGTAACACTTGTATTAGAACGAAAGGGGGTGGGGAAAGAATAGCAGAAGGGTTTGGGATGTGCAGGAAAGAAAGGAAGCTGTCCATGCAGGCAGCTGAGACTAACTGACGAATGGCAGCACACAAGGCCCTGCAGGGAGGAGCATCTGTTGCCAGCAGAGCTGCTTCCGTGGCCTCCTGCCAGGCTGGGATTTGGCTCCTTACCTAGAGCTTGTCTGAAAGGTCCCTTCGGAGAGCAGGCTATCTGATTGGCCACCCTTCCGTATTTCAGGGCTTACTCCCAGAAAGAGATTTCAAGGTATGCCATGGAGGATTTTCAGACAGGTCTATCTTTGAACTGAAGCACGTGCCAGACACCAGGTATGGTCAGCTCTGTTACTCAGACCCCCCATTCAGGATGGAGTGGCTGGAAATGTTAAGGGTATTCTGCCTCTTTATCATCATGCCATCCCTAACCCCTGAGCACATGGATACTTGTGAGTGTGTGCACACAGAAATCTGGAATACAAAGAACCTATTATTTGGAAGCTTCCTGGTCCCTCTGCAGAGCTTTCAATGACTGTAACCCACAGATCTCCAGAGATGCTCCAAATAGGTAGAGAGTAGAAAGATGCTTTTCGTTTCTCAGAGAGCTGATGGAGGATCGTTAGGGCGAATGACTCCATTGGCAGATGCTGAGAGTCTGGGCCATCTGAGTGTTCAGGCTCCATGCCGGTGTCCTGTCTGGACACTTCATGCCACATGGAAGCCTGGGCTCCGTCCCATGACTCATGACTGTGAGCCTGACCCTAAAGTGAAATGAGCCTGCTCTTCCTCTGTTAAATGAGGGTGACGGGACAGTCCCTTCCTGCAGTGAGCTTTCCTGAGGTGGGCGTGTAGGAATCTCAAACTGAGTGGGCTGGAGAGTGGAAAGGCTAGGGGGATGTGGGTGAGCTCCTCACTGTCTGAATTGAGGTCTCCTCTCCCTCCTAAACAGGTTGCTGGTGACCAGTGGCCTTCCTGGTTGTTACCTGCAGGTGTGGCAGATCGCAGAGGACAATGGTGAGTGAATTTGACTTGGTGCGGGTTGACACATACCTCCTTCCCCTAATCCGAGTCAGTGAAGCAGTGGATTCAGACCTGGCTGGCATGGCTCAGGGCTGAGTGTCACCCTAAGAGCCAGGAGGTCATGGTTCAATTTCTGATCAGGACACATGCCCGGGTTGTGGGCTCATATCCCCAGTAGTGCAGGAGATAGCCGAGTAATGGTTCTCTCTCATCATTGATGTTTCTATCTCTCTCTCCCTCTCCTTTCCTCTCTGAAATTAATTATATATATATAATTTTTTTTAAGAAGTAGACTTAGAGCCAGGTGGGAATTAAAATTCAGTCTCTACCTTAAGGCAGGCATAGACAAATTAGCAACTATAGCATGGCATACAAGCCCCAAATGGAGCTTCCTGTAACTTGTTCAGGAACTAAGTCTACCAACCCAGTCATAGGCCGGGCATGGAGTGAGCTTCCTTTCCTCCAGGCAGGTGCAGTGGCAGAGGCTAGAACAGAACTATGGCCACTCAGGTGAGCACACCTCTTGGAGGAGAAGGAGGCAACAAGAGGTCACCTCTCTTTGCCCAGCCTGATAGCCACAGGGAGGAAAATGGGGTGAGCAAGAGGCTGGGCTGACCCATCTTCCTCAGAGGAGTCACTCTACTCCCGCTACTTCTAGGAGTGGAGAGCAGTTCTTTGTTTTTTGTTTTGTTTTTAAAAGATCTTTTATTGATTTTTTTTACAGAGAGGAAGGGAGAGGGATAGAGAGTTAGAAAATTGATGGGAGAGAAACATCCATCAGCTGCCTCCTGCACACTTCCTACTGGGGATGTGCCCGAAACAAGGTTTATGCCTTTGACCAGAATTAAACCTGGGACCTTTCAGTCTGCAGGCTGATGCTCTATCCACTGAGCCAAACCAGTTAGGGCTGGAGGGCAGTTCTGTGTGTTCCCATCAGGCAGGTGTCAGAGCCTACAGCCCTGATGCAGCCCTTCCTGCCTGCCTCCAGTTAGGGCATCCTTGGTCAGCGTGGAAGAATGCCTCAGATGCACAGGCTGTTGCTCTTAGAGCTGCCCCTTTGCCTGCGTGATTCCGTGCCTGCCAGCAGGTCCCCACCCTCGCCTGGATGCTTCCCAGGAACTGGCCGCAGGGTTGGCTTCTCTCCAGGCATCATTGTAGAGAGGTGGTTGTTGTGCTCCTTTGCTTTGAGGTCACTGACCCTCTGCACCTTCCTTTATTGTTTCTTTTTTTGTCACTTGTCACTTACTTATAGTTATGATTGCTGTTGGCTTTGTTTATATTTTTATTGATTTCAGAGAGGAAGGGAGAGGGAGAGCGAAATAGAAACATCAATGGTGAGAAAGAATCATTGATCAGTTGCCTCCTGCATGCCCCCTACTGGGGTTTGAGCCCATAACCCAGGCATGTGCCCTTGGCCTGAATCGAACCTGGGACCCTTCAGTCCACAGGCCAATGCTCTATCCACTGAGCCAAAACAGCTAGGGCTACTGTTGTTTTTTTAAAATACATATTTTTATTGATGTCAGAGAGAAAAGGAGAGGGAGAGAGAGGTAGAAACATTATGAGAGAGAATCATTGATCGGCTACCTCTGCATGTTCCCTGCTGGGGATCAAGCCTGCAACCTGGACATGTGCCCTGGACCGGAATTGAACCTGGGATCCTTCCATCTGCAGGCTGACTCTATCCACTGAGCCAAACTGACTAGGGCAATATTCTCTTTTTTAATAGTGTCCTTTGAAACATAAAAGTGTTAGTTTTTTGTGTTTTTTTTAGTATATTTTATTTTTTACAGAGAGGAAGGGAGAGGGAAAGAGTTAGAAACATCGGTGAGAGAGAAACATCGATCATCTCCTCCTGCACACCCCCTACTGGGAATGTGCCTGCAACCAAGGTACATGCCCCTGACCAGAATCGAACCTGGGACCTTTCAGTCCGCAGGCTGACGCTCCATCCACTGAGCCAAACCGGTTTCGGCAAAAGTGTTAGATTTTGATGAGGTCTAATTTATCACTGTTTTTTTGTTAGGGATTATGCTTGTCATGTCATATCTAAGAAATCTTTATTTAAAGCATAAATTTCCCCGTGTTTTATTTTTCCCAAAAGTTTTGGCTTTTGTCTCTTCAACATTTAAATCTACGATCCCTTTCAAGTTAACTTTTGTGTGTGGTGTGAGGTAAGGATCTAAGTTTATCTTTTTGCATGTGGATATCCCGTTGTTCCATCACCATTGGTCAAAATGCCTAACCTTTCTCCATTGATTTGCCATGGTGCCTTTGTCGAAAATCAATTCACCGTAATCTAAGCATTTACTTCTGGACTCTAAGTTCTGTTCTATTGATCTTTATATCTGCCCTTATGCCATAACTTGTAGTTTGCCCAAAAGTAGACTGTGTGGGGTTGCAGTGGTTTAAAGATGAGAGAGACTGGAGTGTTACCAACCATTTGGAGGCACCTTTCGTCCTGCTAGTGCCTGGGGTACCAGGTGCCTTGTAGAACCTGTAGCCCAGGCCCAGGGGAGCTGAGCCCAGGATTAGGAAATCAGATAGAGTTATCTTCCCCAGATATTAGTGTAGACTATTCTAGAGCCTGGGGAAGGCTGGCCAGCTGTTTTCCTGGAAACTCAAAAGCATAGTGTTATTTGGGTGAATTTTCCAATGTCCAGTGTTGACCCATAGCTTAGTGCCTCAAACCTGATTTTATCAGCATGTCTAAAACAATTCCAACCTGTTCATAGGAGCAGAAGCACTCATCAAATTCACGAGACTGCCATATAAACCAGAATGCAATTTTATTAGTTTACTAGAAGCCCAATGCATGAAATTCTCCCGGCTGCCAGCACCAGCTTCCCTCTGGCGCCCCAGACTTGGGCTTTCCTTGCAGCCCCCATTTCGTTCGGAAGGAAATCTGGTCTAATTAGCATATTACGCTTTTATTATTATAGATAATGAAAAAATAAATATCCCTTAAATATGGAATATTTCAGGCCCTTCTTTTTATATATACTTATATTTTGTTGATTTTTTTAAAGAGAGGAAGGGAGAGAGATAGAGTTAGAAGCATCAATAAGAGAGAGACATCAATCAGCTGCCTTTTGTACATCCCCTACTGGAGTATGTGCCCGCAACCAAGGTACATGCCCTTGACTGGAATCGAACCTGGGACCTTTCAGTCTGCAGGTCGATGCTCTATTCACTGAGCCAAATTGGTTTCAGCCAGGCCCTTCTTGCTTGTGGAAGACCTAACCCAATCAGAGGTTTCATGATAAAGGTAACCGTCTTGGAGGAATCAGCTCAGGGGTTTTCAGAGTGTGTATTCGTGGCTCTCTCAGGCAGAAAGTATGAAACTTGTGAAGGCAGCTGCCCAGGCTCCTGCTGTCCAAGTCCCTGGACAGTGCCCCAGGCCTCCTCTCAGCTCTGGGCTGTGGGAACCACTGAGCTGGATAAATATCTAAAGGTCTCAGCTGAATGTCACCTGCTGCTTCCACTTTGAAGTTAAGTATTCAGTCTGGTGTGGTGAGACCCCAGACAGGCCTCAGCATTTTCTTTGACCTCTTGACTGGTCAGCCCTCCCCTGGATCCCCACTTCAGAGCTGTTCATGCTTGTGCTCAGTCAGGCGGGAACCATTCTGACTCCTGAGGATGTGTCTGCCTCTGTTCCAACCGGCACTGTGTTGGTTTAATCTGCATACACAACCGTCTTTCATCACCAAGTTCCTGGAGATGCCTGTGTCTTGCTTTGATTTGTAGTGGTTTCTCTTTGCATTTCAGGGCTGGGCTGGTAAGTGTGGTGTGGAGTTTCTAGAGGAGGGCATTTTACTAGAGAGGAGGAGGAGAAAGCCTGCATTCTCACTGTGATTGGAGAGCATCTGTCTCGTCAGGAGCTCCAAAGGCTTTGTGTTCCACTGCCTCTTTGAAATACGTCTTTGAAGGCATCCCCTCGACCTCCCCCTCTCCCCACCTGTCAGGAGACAAATCACATCTGAGAGCCATCCCTGGCTCAGAGCAGCAGTCCTGGGGAGCTGGTACAGACTCCTCTGAGTCTGTGAAAAGGGAAGAGGGAGCTGCTTCCGGGTGGCCTGGGAGAGTGTGGTCTGGAAGCTCTGCTGGGGCTGGTTTGGATCACAGCCTCCTTGGAGCTCCCCCGACGCAGACTCTGGTCCTGAGGCTCCGGTGTGGTGTCTGCGTGAACTTCTGCAGCTCCTGTAGCAGGAGCAGGTAAGCTGAGCAAGTCTGGATTTAGGGCCCTGAGACCCGTCGGGCCGGGAACAGGAGGCACTCAGGTCCCCGGCATTCTCGCTCACCCCAGCCGGTCATTCTGTGCGCTCCTGTGAACCATCTGGAGGGGCCTTGCTCACATGCTTGCTGCTGCATAAATCATGTTAGTTTGTGTTCCTCATCTATTCTATTCACAGGCTGACTTTTACCTCCTTCAGAATTTAAAAAACACGTATGTCTTTCTTTTCTTCAGGGATTGTAGGAACCAAATAAAGAGTCCTCTCTTGGAGCAGGAAAGTATGCGTCTCTTTAAGTAGTTTGTGCAGTAGACAACTTGTTGTGAACTATGTTATAAATGGCTCCTGTTAAGAGAAGCCTCAATTGCAGATGCAGAGGCAAGAGCCTGCCTATACCACTAAGCAGGCTGAGATAAAACTTCAACTTGAGGTCAAGTGTCTTCCTTCTGTTAAGTGTAAAAAGGACATGGACTTTCTGGCCCAGTTTGTATTTGAAGTCAATGACATTTGCCTTGTGACCTTTACCTGCAAAGTGCCAAGGTTGTGTAATAAGTTTTTGAAGAAATAATGGTAGTTCAGGAATTCTGTTCCTGTTATTTTCTTCACCATCAGTGGATTTTTTCCTTTTATTTGTACTCCACAAAAGTATAAAAAGCCAGAACTGCTCTGGGAGCTTTTGAGATGGCATCTGAGATTCATTATCTCCCATTTGCAAAACAGTTCATGAGACAATTTATAGCCGAAACCGGTTTGGCTCAGTGGATAGAGCGTCGGCTTTCGAACGGAAAGGTCCCAGGTTCGATTCCGGACAAGGGCATGTACCTTGGTTGCGGGCACATCCCCAGTGGGGGCCGTGCAGAAGGCAGCTGATCGATGTCTGTCTCTCATCGATGTTTCTAATTTTCTATCGCTCTCCCTTCCTCTCTGTAAAAAGTCAATAAAATATATATATTTTTTAAATACAATTTATAAAGAAATTAAAGTGCGCCCTCACCAGTTTGGCTCAGTGGATTGAACATCGGCCTGTGGACTGAAGGATCCTGGGTTCGATTCCAGTCCAGGGTATATGCCCGGGTTGTTTGTTTGATCCCCGGTAGGGGGTATGCAGGAGGCAGCCGATCAGAGATTCTCATCATTGATGTTTCTGTCTCTTCCTCTACCTTCCTCTCTGAAATAAATAAAAATATAGTTTAAAAAAAGAAATTAAAGTGCTTCTGACAGTTTCAAAATGTAAATATAACACAGAGTGTTTATGATGCCACATCCACTCTAGCCAGCTGTCAGTTCTCTTTCTTCCTTGACCTTCTATCTGTACAGGGGAAGACCGCTGGCCGGCTTTCACCAGTTTGTTTCAAACCTTCACTAACATTCTGGACTTGCACCTCTTCCACTTGCCCCTAGATGTCATTGAAGCTGTCAGCACCATTGCTGTGCATGAGAAAGAGGGGAGTCTCTGGCCGAGGATTGCCATCTGCTTGTCAGTGGCTCCTGGAGTCCTCCACGGGGCGCGGCTCAGCGGCCTAAAGGTTGTGGATCTGGAATCCCAGAAGATCACGTACACCTCAGGTACGGCAGTTTGCCCCTCACCGGCTCCTCTAGCCCTACGCAGCCACATTTGAATTGAATTCAACCCTGTGTGCCAGATGTTGGGGACACAAGATGAATGAGAGTCAAGCCCTGGCCTCGAGGGACTCCCATTCTAGGATTAGAGGAAACAGTCCTGGGACCAGCACCCACCCAGTGGAGTAGAACAGTAAAATGAACAGGAGAGGAGAGACGTGGTTTATCCTGCCTGGGATTGAGGATGCTTCCCAGAGGAAGGGACTTGTGACCAGCCAACCCTGCCAGGTTGCCAGACCTTTGTGACTCCAGCAGCTTTCCTTTTTCGCCCTCTGTCTTCCAGGCGTCAGTGACAGTGAGGAGCTGAGTAGCCTGCAGGTCCTGGATGCAGACACCTTTGCCTTCTGCTGCACCTCAGGACGGCTGGGGCTCGTTGACACCCGCCAGAAGTGGGCGCCAGCAGAGAATGTCAGCCCCAGCCCCAGCCCCAGGTCTGGTGGAGGGTGGTGGTGTGCAGAAGTCAGGGGCAAGGGCCAAGCCCCTGGGCCCAACATTGCCAGCCTTTGCTCAGATGGGCTGCTCTGTCTTCTTGACCCTCGGGATCTCTGCCATCCTGTACACTCAGTGAAGTGCCCAGTGTCCACACCCAGCCCTGACCCAGAGCTGCTGCGAGTGACTTGGGCTCCAGGCCTGGACAACTGCTTGGCCATTTCAGGTACTGCTGAGCAGAATTTTGCACCTGTCCTTTGAGCTTTCTCTTCCAAGGGACTATCAAGCTCTCAGGAAAGAACCTCTGGCCCCAAAAGTTAAAGTCGCTCACTGAGAATCTCCAGATTAATTCTCCAGCGTCCTCAGGGGCAGGGCCTTCCCCATTTGTCTATGCAGCTTTCATACAGTGGGAGCAGGGCTTGCCTGTCCTAGCAGGAATTCAGTTCTGAGGTTGGTTGGGAGCCTGCACGTAGTAAGACACTAGGACAGCCATTGGGCTCGACCAGAAAGAGGCTATAGGATTCCAAGGATGTGTCTCAGTCTGTTTGCTTTTTGAATTACAGCAAGCCCTTACGTCAGTAGGCTCCTGGCTTAGCAGTGCCTAGTTGAAAGAAGATATTTAGGGAGAGTAAAGGCCAATGGGAAGGCCCTAGCAGTTTGGCCCAGTGGTTAGAGTGTCAACCTGTGGACTGAAGGGTCCTGGGCTTGATTCCAGTGAAAGACATATGCCTAAATTGTGAGCTCAATCCCCAGTAAGGGACGTGCATGAGGCAGTCGATCAATGATTCTCATCATTGATGTTTCTGTCTCTCCCTTCCTCTCTGAAGTCAATAAAAATATAAAAATAAGAATAAAGAGCAATGCGAAGGACCCATTGAGAGGGGGAGAAGTTGAGAGAGCAAAAAAGGGTTGTTGATAATGGCAGGATTCAAAAAGAGTGCAAGAACCAAGTGTGGGGGAGGGGACATGAGAATGTTCTAAAGCAGTGGTTCTCAACCTTCCTAAGGCCGAGACCCTTGCATACAGTTCCTCATGTGGTGGTGACCCCCAACCGTGAAATTTTGCTACTGTTATGCATCGTGATGTAAATATCTGCATTTTCCGATGGTCTCAGGCGACCCCTGTGAAAGGGTCGTTCGACCCCCAAAGGGGTCGCGACCCACAGGTTGAGAACCGCTGTTCTAAAGGCTTCTATTTTCTCTATCAGTATGGAGATGAGACCATCTACTGAGACCCAGATGGATTAGAATCTGGGGCAAGTGGAAAGGTTTAAAAAAGTCTTAAGCCTCAGTTTCCTGGGGTAAGTATTAGTACCTATTTCATACAGTTGTGAGGATTAAAAGAGAGAATGTAGATCTAGGGTTAGCCTCAGGCCTGGCACATGATATACTACAAATTCTTGTCGTCACGTGCCCCGGCATGTGGGCAGATGTTCCACGCCCTTGGTTGGCCATTAAGTATCAGTATCTTGTTTACTGTTAGGTTCCTCATCCCACAGCCTGTTTTGGTGCCTTAGAGCAAGTTATAAAAATTATTTTAGAGATTCATTGTTGGTCTTCTCATTTCTCATTCTTCCTCAGGTTTTGATGGGACAGTCCAGGTCTATGATGTCACATCTCGGGATGGAATGGAGGGCCACGTAGAACCTCTCTTCACTCACAGAGGTCACATCTTCCTAGATGACCATGGGATAGGCACTGCTCCACTGGTCACCACCCACACCTGGCACCCCCGCAAGCCAAGGACTTTGTTGTCGGCAGCAAGTGATGCCTCTGTGCACGTGTGGGACTGGGTGGACCTCCATGCCTCCCACTGACACCAGCGTCTTCCTGCCAGGCTCCTGGAAGAGGAGCTACCTTATGATTTAGGACTCAAGTGACCTCCCTTTTACCAGGGAGTGGCCTTGGGCCAGTTAAGCAGCCTCTCTTAGCCTCAGTGTCTTTATTGGTAAAATGAGAATAGTAGTAACTACCTCGCAGGGTTGTGGGGGGGAAGTTAGAAGAAATACATGGGAATACCAGGTAGGATGCAGGACAGAGATTTGGTGGCTACTCTTAGATCAGACAGTTGTGGGCGACAGGATCTGCTGCTTCCAGCAGGTGTCAACCCTCAGGTTTTTGGCATGAGAGACACTTCTCCTTCCCTAATGGACTGTGGGATGCCTTCTCAAGAGTAATGCTGGCCATGCACAATCATTCCCGGTGTACGACTTTATCGCCCAATCCCCATGTGAGCTCTGCTCCCGGGACTTTGTCCAGTTGGGAGGCTGATAGAACATAGTGATTAAGACACTTGTGTTGTAGTCAGACAGATCAGAGTGTGGCTTCAGAGACAGGTCGGGCCCAGGCCCACTGCCACCTGCCTACCAGCTTTCTTGGGGCTGCGTCTGTCAATTTCTAAGCAAAACTTAGAGATCCATCCAACAACACAGCTACTTTGCAATAGGACCCAAAGGTTCAATAATGTCAGTAAAGACCGGAGAAGCACATGATTCAGGCTGCTGCTGCTGCTGGAGACAGCTCCTCCCTGAGCATGGTGCTCAGCATTTCAAGAAGTTTTCATTTAACAACAGGGACCACTCAGAGCAACCAAGGTTGCACATTCTCTGAAGAGTCAGTCTGAATTTGGGAGGAGAACTGTAGTTCCAGGGAGTAAGCAAATTCCACTTTGACACAAACAGCAAAATACTGCACATCCCCCCCTCACTGCTGGCAACCCCGGTGGCTCTGTCTCTCACACTCCTCTATTTTGACTAGTCAGAACTAGGTTCCATACCTCACCTGCAGCCCCCATCTCCCGTTTCTACAAGTCCTCCAGCCACTGCTTACTCTCCACTTTCCGGGTGTTTTGCCTCACTCAGATCTGAGTCCCCTGGGGAAGGACAGTCAGGTACTTTTCCAGGACTAGTAACTACAGGTCTGCACTTTTGTACACTTCTCTGGTCTCAGCCCCTGGCAACAGAGCTCCCGGAGTTGGATGAGAGCCTCCTGGGGTGCTGATGCTTCTGGATAGTGGAAATGCCAAAAGTGCTGGCAGGAGGTCCCTGGTCTGGGGCCACGCCCTTGAAATGAATTTCCTACTCCCAGTGAGAATCTTCTTACAGCTTCACTATTCGAAGCTCTGCTTGTACTTGAGAAGCCTGGATTTATTGGTCCCCAACTACAGCCATTGTTCAGCTGAAAGAAAAACCTTATAACCATGCTCTGCAGTCAAAACCTCTTTTTTTTTTACCTCATTGGGAAGCCGCCGTCATTGGGGAGCCAATCAGTAGAACTAGAACCAGAGACATACATTAGAATGAACCCTAGTGAAAGCCACAAGTGTCAGTCTTCCCAGCAGGATTGAGGTGAAGAAAGAGCCTTTCTGTTCTCTCCCCATGTCTTGGGGCCCATGGAGTCTGGTCTTCTGTCACTGGGGAGAAAGCTCCAGAAGTTTAATAGGAGGGGGCAAAAGCAGGTGACCTGGTTGGAAATAAAGGCATATGGAGCTTTGTTTGCCTAGCAGTTTACTTAGGGCCGAGAAAATGCCAGTTATCCATACTGAAGAATGAGGATGGGCTTCCAGAGATAACGGACAATAAACCGCCACCCTCCCAAACCACTGGTCACCAGTGTTGCAAAGTGAATGTGCAGGGCAAGCACAGAGGGCGCCCAACGTAGCAGCACCTTGGAGAGCAGCACCAGGTGGAGGTGGCTCTGCCCTTCAGCTTCAAAAGCTCCAACTGCTCAGCTGCCTCGCTTCTGGCTGAGTTCTCAGCTTTGAGCACTCCGCTCATGATGCCTCTTTCCTGGCACGATAACTCTCCTAAACAGGAAGACTTACCGTGGTTAAGGTTACAGGCTTTAAGAGCAAAGATAATTAAAACAGATTCACAGGGTGTTAGAGTTGGAAGGAAAGTAAAGATATCCTGGGTTTGACTCAAAGCTGAGGCAATTTGGGCTTAAACTCACCAAGGTCGCCGAGACCGGTTTGGCTCAGTGGATGATAGAGCGTCGGCCTGCGGACTGAAAGGTCCCGGGTTCGATTCCGGTCGGGGGCATGGACCTTGCTTGCGGGCACATCTCCACTGTGGGGCGTGCAGGAGGCGGCTGATGGATGTCTGTCTCTCATCGATGTTTCTGACTTTCTCCCTTCCTCTAAAAAAATCAATAAAATATATTAATAAAATAAAAAAACTCGCCAAGGCCACATAGCTGATTTATAGCAAGATACGGGACAATGGCTCTGCCCTTTGACCGTGAACTAGGTGACATGCCTGCAGAGCCTGACTACACTGCAGGCTACCCTGGCGAGTCGTCCCCGGAGGATGGTGGGGAGAAGGGGGCCGCCGACCTGACGACCATCCTGCCCGGTCTGCGCTGGCGCCACGCTGCACCCGGACCCCCACCGAACACCAGAAGCTAACGCGCCAGCGCCAGGCGTTTTCCCGCTTCGCCGGACTTCATTTCCCACAGGCCTCCGCTGTGCCCGCAGACTGACAGCGGTGCTAACCAATGGAGCTTGGAGATGGCGGGGCGCCTTTTTGTTCCAGGCGAATCGTTGCTGAGGGGTGGGACTTTCCCACAGCAAGTCCGGGGTTCGGACCACAGCTGGAAGTGACGGCGGGGATTCGGGGGGCTGGCAGCCTCGCCCTGCACGGCCAGCTGCACTTTCCAGAGCGTCCCCGGCAGCCGGAAGCGCTGTTCACCCCTGCGCGCCCCCACGGGCCGCAGTGACAGCGGTGTCACCCAGCCGGCGGCCGGGCGGGCCACTCCGCGCGGGGCCGAGGCTCCCTTACTTTGCCACAGAGGAATTACTTTTCCGTCCGGTTGTCCTCTGTGGCGATGCTTCATCCCCTCGGTCCGCACCCGACACCCGCGCGCGCTCCCCCGCCTGTGAGCGCAGCTCGGGGGGCGGCAGGGGCGGCCGCCAGCCCCGCGCCCCGCGCCCCGCGCCCCGCGAGGGCCGGCTGCGTCGCCTCGGGCTGCGAGCGGCGGGACGGCGCAGAGGAAGCGGGACCGCGCGCTCGCGGGGAGCCCGGGGGAGACGGCCCGCTACGGGCACCACAGGCCCTGCGGGGGGACAGGAAGCACACTGCGAGCACCCACGTCACATGCTTTTCACTAGAGGCCCCAGGCGCGAAGTTCATGTCCCCCGCCCACCCCGTCCCCTCTGGCAGCCTGGCGGGCTGCGGGGTGCGCGCTAGCGGCTCTGGAACGCCCTCCGCGCCGCCGCTGAGGTGCTGCCCAGCCCCGCCTCGTCCCGCGGAGCCGTCGCTCCCCGTGCGAGTGCGCCGGCCTCCCTGGTGGTCCGTGGGCACCACGGTCAGCTGTCCGGTGGGCTTGCCTATCAGTCCTTTATCATAGGGTGGTCTGGACCCTGCAGCGGGGTGCACTGCCTGTGTAACAGACAGAGAGGCAGAACCCAGCTGCAAGTGCATGGCGGGGAAGCCTGCGGGGGTGAGGGTGACAGGGGGCGCCCGTCCAGCACTGCGTCTGCGTCCGGGCCAGGCCGACTTCGGGCCTCGGGAGCAGTGGTTCTGGGAGGGAATTCAGCTGTGGAGATGCAGCCCTTCAGCACGGGCACGCTCTTTCCAACCATCCCCGGGCCAGCCCAGAAGCCCCTTGGGCTGCTCCAGCCCAGGTCTGCTCACCACAGCACCTCTGCCGCCACATGTTTCCTGCTACTGTAAGACTTTGCATTGAAAGAGGTTCCACTATTTAAAAAAAGAACATGGAAAACTAATCCAAGTTCATTGCCCATTCCTGTAACTCAGGGAGCTTCTGAGCACATGGAACTCTGACTGGCAGTGAAATCAAGCGTGAAAAGGGTAGTCCCAAACACAACTCCTATCACCTTCACCATGGCACCACACCCAGTACTTCCGGAAGAAGATATGCATGTTTGTATTTGGCTGCGTCCCAAAGACTGGGACTAAAGGACCCCAATAGTCTACATAGACGGGCTGCTTTTCCACTTGCAGCCTTCCAGGTTCCTCAGTGGACAGTTAGTCTCAGAAAGCTAGACAGAAAATTCTTTGGTGAAAGCAGGCCCCATGTAGGACAGAGTTATCAATATTATCACAGAGAATAGGATGTCCATGTTCACTGCCATACAGAGTGACTTACCTTTTCCCAGCAGCCTTCTGGAATGGGAAAAGCAAGTACTGTCATCAGTTTTGCAGATGAGCTCAGCTGATGTGGCTCAGTAGTTGAGCATAGACCTATGAATCAGGAAGTCACAGTTCAATTCCAAGTCAGGGCACATGCCTGGGTTGCAGCCTCGATTCCCAGTAGGGGGCATGTAGGAGGCAGCCAATCAATGATTTTTTTGTCATCATTGATATTTCCACCACTCTCTCCCTCTGCCTTCCTCTCTGAAATTAAAAATAAATAAATAATTTAATTTTTTTCAGATGAGGGAAGTGATGTGCCCCAGTCACACTGCTAGTTAGTGGCCAAGTGTGTCTAGAACCAGCTTGGTCATGTCTCTTGGGCTCCAATACTCCATCCACTACATCTGATTTCAATACAGGATCTAATAACTTTGAAGGGAAGCACCATATGGGACAACGAGAGAGGCAAATATCAGTTTCTAGATCACTGATATATTTAGAAAAGTAATGCACAGAGGGGTTTATAAACAGTGCATAAGGAGAGAGGATTTTGAGGTGAATGAAATAGGCATATTCTCTAGGAATTCAACTAATTATACCACAGGTAATGAGTGGAGGTCAATGTTTCCTAGAACTACTAGATCATACTTTTTTTTTTTTTTTCCAGAGAGGAAGAGAGTGTGAAAGATAGAAACATCAGCTGAAACTGGTTTGGCTCAGTGGATAGAGCATCAGCCTGCGGACTGAAAGGTTCCAGGTTCAGTTCCGGTCAAGGGCATGTACCTTGATTGTGGGCACATTCCCAGTAGGGGGCATGCAGAAGGCAGCTGATTGATGTGTTTCTCTCATCGATGTTTCTAACTCTATCCCTCTCCCTTCCTCTCTGTAAAAAAATCAATAAAATATATATTTTTTTAAAAAGATAGAAACATCAATGTGATAATCATTGATTGGCTGCCTCCTGCACGCCCCCTACTGGAGGTCAAGCCCACAATCCGGGCATGTGCCCTTGACTGGAATTGAACCTGGGACCTTTCAGTCCACAGGTCAACGCTCTATCCACTGAGCCAAACCAGCTAGGGATGGATCATTCATTTAACTCCAACCTAACCAGTGACATTAAACTAGCTGCAAAAGGGGTGTGTTCAACAGGGAAATCTGGAAGGGTTACAAGGGACTTGGGCACTGAGCAGACAGCACTGGGGGCAGGGAAGAGAAGTAGGACTTTGAAGTGAGGGAGTTCATGGCTGGTGTCTTACCTGTCCCTCATTTGACCCCTTTATTTCATTACATGTTGGATCAACCACTATCTGATCGCAAAGCCACCATTTCAGTCACCAGAGATCAGGAGCAAGGGGATCCTCTGCAGGTGGCTTAGGATTGGAGATTCCTCCACTGTCAATAATACATAGGATTCCAGAATCTATTGGTCTCTTGGAAATTGCTAACAGAAGCTTAGCACCTGAGTTCTAGTCACATCTGAGTGTACTGAGGAAACCCAGTCTCTGCATCAGAAAGGCTGAGACCAGAACTCAGTCGTGGTACATTTGCCAAGATGTACCACCCTCTGAGGCCTGCTGGCAGGCATCCCTCCCTCAGACACCAACAGAATAAACAAACAGCAAGATGCTGTGACTGCCAGGCCTGTGAGTCAGGAGGGGCCCAGGCAAATGTTTCCTTAGAGCCAGACCCTTCTTCATGTAGCAGTTATACAGCTGCCTTGGGCCTGTGAACAGAGGGAAAATTCTCAGTTGGTACTAGGGACGCAGGGGAAGGAAGGAGCCAGGGGCAGGTGGGCCCTGGAGCCACAGACTCTGCTGATGCCAGAGGCATGAGCTCATTTGTACCAGTGATTGGGTGGAAAGCCAAAGGGAATGAACCAGTAACCCTACTCTCCACCAGGTTCAGAAATCTTGTCTCAAAGTCTGACCATCCGTACAATTCTACTTCTACTTCCTCTGTGGCCTCTGGCTATTTTATCAAGAAAAGAGGGTGGCCGAGACCGGTTTGGCTTAGTGGATAGAGCGTTGGCTTGTGGACTGAAAGGTCCCAGGTTCGATTCCGGTTGGGGGCATGTACCTTGCTTGCGGGCACATCTCCACTGTGGGGCGTGCAGGAGGCGGCTGATCGATGTCTCTCTCTCATTGATGTTTCTGACTTTCTATCTCTCTCCTTTCCTCTCTGTAAAAAATCAATAAAATATATTTTTAAAAAAAGAAAGAAAAGAGGGTGAAAAAAGGGAAGACTCTACTATTCTGTCCAAAGATTTGAACTAGTTCCCAGGCTGCAAAGTTTGAATTTGAAGAACTCCAAGGCCAGGTAACCTATTTGGATCTCTTCCCTGCAGCAGGAAAGGGAAAGGGAAAGGGAAGGGGAAGGGGAAGGGGAAGGGGAGGGGT
>JAAGEH010000036.1:1145738-1174501 GCA_011751065.1 Lasiurus cinereus | reverse complement strand
CTCAGCCTCAGCACGAGGGTCTCAGCCCCAGCCTCAGCACGAGGGTCTCAGCCTCAGCCTCAGCACGAGGGTCTCAGCCTCAGCCTCAGCATGAGGGTCTCAGCCTCAGCACGAGGGTCTCAGCCTCAGCCTCAGCACAAGGGTCTCAGCGTCTCAGCCTCAGCACAAGGGTCTCAGCGTCTCAGCCTCAGCACGAGGGTCTCATCCTCAGCCCCAGCCTCAGCACGAGGGTCTCAGCCTCAGCCTCAGCACGAGGGTAAGAGGGAAATTTTTAAAATTCCAACTTCTAGTGAAAATAAAGAGGCTTAAGAATCCTGAAAAGTTTTAAAAACAGGTTTTTCTTCTTCTAACTGGTTATCTAGTTACCAGGCCTCAAACTTTCTGGTAATCACCCAGAATTTCTAAGTCTCAAAGCTGTGGGTTCTGTCTCTACTTGTTTCTCCAGTGGGAAATGAGGGCAAGGAGAAATTTGAAGATCCTAATGGGGTACATGACCCCCAATTCATACCATGGTGCTTGATGCTTAGTAGATGCTCCATTAAATTTGATGAGTGACTTTATTATTAGCATCACAGAAATTTCCCTAAAGTTGACTCTCCTTTCAAAAGCAGCTCATATGATAACCTCATTAAAATGTGTCTCGTGTTTATAATCTTAGTTGGCATGTAGACACAGACAAGACAATAGGAACCCTGCAACAAGGGCTCTTGTAATCCTCCAGATGACTGGAAACTAGTAAGTGGGCAGTTTAAAAAGTCCTTAACTTTATCTACAGAGTGGGCCTATAAGATGGATTGCCCATCTGTAATACAAAATACCTACCTTCCAGAACCTTGTCAAACCCTCTACTACCCAGTACTTACCAAGCATTTGGGTGAAAGAAATCACGAGGGAGGATTTCTGGAAGAATATGCAAGCTTTTCTTTAAACTAGAGACTCTAATAAATCCATCCCAGGATTAAGCCAGAGCAACAGAAAGCCACACTGTTCCTACTCCCCCCGGAAACCGGCTCAGTGGGCTGTGTGTTGGTGTAATGGCTTTGGCTGATTGTGACAAACATGATAAGGAGTGTCATTAGTACTTAATGACTGTCAGAGCATTAATACTGCCAGGAAGTGCCCATGACATTATTTATAACACACGATGTCCTCTTGATGAGCCCAAGGAGGAAACCTCCCTTTGACCAAACTTCCAAAACACTGCTCTTCTGAGCAACCATTTGTGTCTGCCTCATTCCCCAAGTTGTGGCTTCATCTTTGTACTGCCTGCTTGGAAACTTGGAGCCGGAAACAAAAAACACACACTGCATGCTGTAAAGCCATCCAGAGCAGATACACTGGATGGCTTTACAGCATGCAGTGTGTGTTTTTGTTCTTTCCCCTCCCATTATTTTCTTTTTATTATAATTTCCCTGTGCACAATTTCTATAAGGCGTCTTCCTTTTTTTAAATTCTGTAGCATATTCAGAAATAAATCAATGGCTTATTGATAAATACCACAGCCTGATTATTTCTAAGACCTAACAGCAGACTCCACTTAGAAAAGCAAATCTAGCCTGGCCACCATGGCTCAGTGATTGAACATTAACCTATGAACCAGGTGGTCACGGTTTGATTCCCAGTCAGGGCACATGTGTGGGGTGTGGGCTCGATCCCCAGTAGTGGGTGTGCAGGAAGCAACGGATCTATGATTCTCTTTCACCATTGATGTTTCTTCTCTCTTTCCCTCTCCCTTCCTCTCTGAAATCAATTTTTAAAAAAATTTAGCCCCAGCCAGTTTGGCTCAGTGGATAAGAGTGTCAGCCTGCGGACTGAAGGGTCCCAGGTTCAATTCTGGTCAAGGGCACATGCCTGGGTTGTGGGCTCGATCCTCATTAGGGGGCTGTGCAGAAGGAAGCCAATCATTGATTCTCTCTCATCATTGATGTTTCTATCTCTCTCTCCCTTTCTTCCTCTCTGAAATCAATAAAAATATATTTTAAAAATATATTTAAAAAAAGAAAAGAATATCCATAGCAGGGAAGGTAATTAGCAAAATGATCACAAAGTCCTAGTTTCATTTCCATTATTAAAGCTAATAAACTATATGTACAGTAATACTCAATTCAGTGATTAGCTTATATGACTTAATGTAAATTTTCATTTATGCACATGATTAAATTTGACATGTATCATTTAGGTAGAACCTGGGTTTCACTCATGCCTGTAGTCAATATAAAATTGTATTTAAACTTGCAAATAGGCATATAATTACAATTCGTGCTCACATGAACATACACTGCTGGTGATCTGTGAGTACATATAACTGCCCTCTGTCCACATCCCCTAGATCTTCAGGGGATGGGTGTAGGCATGACGGGCACAATGCTGGTTCCCACTTGGTCAGGGCCAGTAGGTCTCTGGTTCCTCACGTCCTGCAACAGTGTTTTGCAAGTTTCTAGCACAGAGATTTGCTATAAAACAGGGCTTCCAGCCGAAACCATTTCGGCTCAGTAGATAGAGCGTCAGTCTGCGGATGAAAGGTCCCAGGTTCAATTCCTGTCAAGGGCATGTACCTTGGTTGCGGGCAAATCCCCAGTAGGGGGTGTGTAAGAGGCGGCTGATCGATGTCTCTCTCTCACATATGTTTCTAACTCTCTAGTCCTCTCTGTAAAAAATCAATAAAATATATATTTAAAAATAAAATAAAACAGGGCTTCCAGGTTGAGGCCCCAGTTTATTTTCTACAAGCTCACACAACCAAAAACATTTTTTTTATGAGTTTAGTAACTGTTCTCTTCTGAGTAGGAACATTAGCTGTTAGAGAGTAGAAATTTTTGAGCATGCTTCCTCCTAGACAACTTAGCCTTAAATCCCAGCTGCACCTCACAAAATAGCCTTGCGAGATAGAACACTATCAGCTTTCTGAAGAACAGGATGACCCTGTAAATAACATGGTCATCAATAACATGACCCTGACATTACTTAAGAAAAACTGTTTTGTCTTAAATTGCTTGCTCTGCAAAAACAAGATGTGGTAAATGTGCTTGAAAGTGGTCCTGCATAAAGGGTAGGGGCTGCTCTCTGGACTCCCTGCATGCAGAAAGGCAGAGCAGTCGCCGGCCGACTAATAAAGGCTCCCTAAATTTTAATCTGGTTTGGACTCCAGTGGTCGTGCACTCGTGTTTGCTCTGTAACATAGCCATTAAAGGTTTGCTGCCACCGAAACCGGTTTGGCTCAGTGGATAGAGCGTCGGCCTGCGGACTGAAGGGTCCCAGGTTCAATTCTGGTCAAGGGCATGTATCCTGGTTGCGGGCGCATCCCCAGTGGGGGGTGTGCAGAAGGCAGCTGATCGATGTTTCTAACTCTATCCCTCTCCCTTCCTCTCTGTAAAAAATCAATAAAATATATTTAAAATAAAAAAAGGTTTGCTGCCTTAAAATCTGAAGCCTAAGTGTGTTCCAGGACAGTGGTCAGCAAGCTGCAGCTCGCGAGCCGCAGCTGCCATTTGCCACTCTGTTGACTAATGAGTTTGCCAACCACCGTTCTAGGATGAGTTCAGAAGCAACAGGGAAAACAAACACTCAAGCTTCATGTCAGTGAGATTAGGAAGAGGATTACTTTGCAGACACTAATATTGTAATATATCAGGAAGGACTTGCATATTCTTCCAAAAACAGCGGAGACTGGGCAGAAGCCAGTGAGGGAGGGAGAGGGAGAACAAGCATGGAGAGCAGTGGGAGGAGGGCCAGTCCTCAGGTGAGATCTCAAAGAGCTCGGGCAGAAAAGCACTTTCTGAAGGTAAGGACCTGCCTTCTAGGCAACAGTGCCTCTGGGGACTGGGATAGGCAAGGCCGGCCTCCTTGGTTCAGAGAAGAAAAGGAAGTGAGGCTACAACCAGGATCACATAGAAGGGCCACGTGAGGAGAGCGCCTTTGGCTCTCAGGCAGCAGTCCTGGGAATTATAATTATGGAGAGAAGTGGCAATTTTTCATCCAGAAAAAAAGTCCAATGAAGCAACCACCTCTGTGCAGAAAGATCATAAAGGAGAACATGAGGAAGAGATGGTGAGACAAGAAAGTGTGAGCTCGCAAAGCGAAGGAAAGGAGGGGAAATCCAGAGAATGAACACAAATAGGAAGAAACACAAAGGAATATAGGCCCCAGGGAAATCACAGAAATGGAGGGGGAATGAAATGAGAAAAGCAGTGAAAGAAAATGGAAACAAAGAAAGGTGAAAAGGATTAAAGAGAAAGGCAGAAACAGAAGTTAGACAAAAAAGAATCAATAAATATAACTGGAATTCTCAAAAAAGGAAACAACCAAAGGAAGAGAACAAACATCTTCATCTATGAAGATATAAGAACTCATGTGTGGCCCCATGCCTGGCCAGAGGCCTCCTCTTTCCCTCCCATGCTAGATACCAGCATGAGTGTGAGGAAAACTGATGTCAATATGGGGATAAACCCGACTTTACTGTCATCCTATATAAGCCTTAGCCGGTTAGGTTCAGTGGATAAAGCATCAGCCTGTGGACTCAAGGGTCCTGAGTTTGATTCCAGTCAAGGGCACATGCCTGGGGTTACACCCAGTGTGGGGTGTGCAGGAGGCAGCTGATCAATGATTCTCTTTCATCGTCGATGTTTCCCTCTCTCTCTCCCTCTCTGAACATATATTAAAAAAAAAAAGAACTCTTGAAAGGTACTATGTGTACCAAGGAAAACGAATCCAGGGTGGTTAATAATAAGACAAAGGATAACAAGGAAAAAGATCAAATCACTTATATGGGGGAGGAAAACCAACAGGTCTCAGATTTCTCTACAGTAACACTCAATGCCTGCAGATAGCACAGCCACAGCTGCCAGTTATGTAAGAAAAGAAATGCATGCCAAGGATTTTATGTTCAAGAGTCATTCAAGTATACACTTTACAGGCAAACAGTCTGAATATATACAATTTCATAGACTATTATTGGTCCCATGAGCCCTTCCAGAGGAAACTATTAGGAGATGAATTTCACTCAACCAAGAGATAAAGGCAAATCTAGCACAAAGATTGGGGATGAACATCTGATACATGTAACTTTAAAACAGAAGTCTACAAGAGCCATGGCAATCAGGTGTTAAAACAGAATAAAACTGTTATACAGAGATGTAGAAATTATACACTAATCAAAATTGGGGTTGAGGGGAAAGAAGATGGAATACAGGATATGTTGTTCTTTGATTGCCTTATCTATAATACCTGGGAGCTCAAAGGGTAGCATTTATTTTATTTTTAATATGTGCTTTTATTGATTTCAGAGAGGAAGGGAGAAGGAAAGAGAGAGAGAAAAATCAATAAGAGAGAATCATGGATTGGCTGCCTCCTGCACGCCTCACACTGGGGATTGAGCCTGCAACCCGGGCATGTGCCCTGACCAGGAATTGAACTGTGACCTCCTGGTTCATAGGTCGATGCTCAACTACTGAGCCACACCAGCTGGGCAAAGGATAGCATTTAAAATTGACAAATCAGCCAAGGCCGGTTTGGCTCATAGATAGAGTGTCGGCCTGGGGACTGAAGGGTCCCAGGTTTGATTCCGGTCAATGGCATGTTCCTTGTGGTTGCGGGGCCTTTTATTATATAGGATACACATTTTTTTTTTTTTTAAGATATGAAGGTTTGTTGTTTTTGTTTTTTTTAAATATATTTTCACTGATTTCAGAGAGGAAGGGAGAGGGAGAGAGAGCTATAAACACCAATGATTAAAGAGAATCATTGATCGGCTGCCATCTGCATGCTCCCTCCTGGGGATCGAGCCCACAATCTGCGGACTGAAAGGTCCCAGGTTTGATTCCGGTCAAGGGCATGTACCTTGGTTGCGGGCACATCCCCAGTAGGGGGTGTGCAGGAGGCGGCTGATCGATGTCTCTCTCATTGATGTTTCTGGCTTTCTGTCCTTTTCCCTTCCTCTCTGTGAAAAATCAATAAAATATATTTAAAATTGACAAATCATGTAACTGAAGTTTACTTGTCTTTAATAGTACAAAATAAACACTAGGAAAAGATTACTACAAGAGATTAAATGCTGGCAAGGATGCGGAGAAAAGGGAACCCTCATGCATTGTTGATGGGAATGTAAGTTGGTGCAGCCACTATGGAAACCAGTATGGAGGTTCCTCAAAAAATTAAAAACAGACTACCATATGACCCAACAACCCCTCTTTTGGGTGTATACTGTACCCTAAGCAAGCAAAATCACAATCTCAAAGAGATATCTGCACCCCCATGTTTACTGCAGCTTTATTTATAATAGCCAAGACAGGAGAATTCTTAGAAACACTGTTAAATTTCTGATAGTCTAATAGGCAAAAGAATAATTTCTTGCTTTAATGGGTATTTTCCAGATAATTTATAAGACTGAATTGATTTTGTACAACTTGAGAAGCAGGAATCTATTTCTGTGTAAGTTAAGGATATGGATTCAATTTTAGTTTTTACATAATGGTTAGACCAGTGTCTAAATACCATTCACTGAATAGTTTAATTTTTTTTTTTTTACTTTTATTGATCTCAGAGAGGAAGAGAGGAGAGAAACATCAATGATGAGAATCATTTTTTTAAACACATATATATTTAATATATTTTATTGATTTTTTACAGAGAGGAAGAGAGAGTGATAGAAACATCGATGAGAGACATCGATCAGCCGCCTCCTGCACACCCCCACTGGGGATGTGCCCGAAACCAGGATACATGCCCTTGACCAGAATCGAACCTGGGACCTTTCAGTCCACAGGTCAACGCTCTATCCACTGAGCCAAACCAGTTTCGGCAATGATGAGAATCATTGACCGGCTGCCTCCTGCACTCCCACTACTGGGAATCAAGCCTGTAACCCTAGCATGAGCCCTTGATTGGAATTGAACTTAAGACCCTTCAGTCCACAAGCCAACGCTCTATTCACTGAGCCATACCAGCTAGGGCTGAATGGTTCTTGAACTGCCATAGGATCTCTTCCCTTATGGGTCAGTAAACACAAGCTTGCAGTCGTAGCTCAGTCTAAACCAGTTGTTCTTGTATTTTCCAATCTTCGACCCACACTTTCAACTCCCATGCACATTACAATCCTGTGGCTATTCATAGGGCCATGTGTGGCCCCATGCCTGGCCAGAGGCCTCCTCTTTCCCTCCCATGCTAGATACCAGCATGAGTGTGAGGAAAACTGATGTCAATATGGGGATAAACCCGACTTTACTGTCATCCTATATAATAAAAGCCTGCCCTGACTACCAGGGGCAGATGCTCAATGCAGGAGCTGCCCCAAGCCCACAGGCCCCAGGTCAGCCAAGGCGGATGTCAGCAAGGGGGCCCCTCCGATTGCCTGCAGGAGGATGGTATCAGGCCAACCAAGGTGGGTGCCAGCAGAGGCCCCCTGATCGCCCTGCCAGTAGCTCCACAGATTGGTCCTGAATTTCATGCACTGGGCCTCTAATTTATTTATAACAATGGAATTGGTCACTAACTGGTGCTTTAGTGTGAGGGGCCAGGCTCAAACCACTCACAAAGCCCTTCCCACCTGATTGTGAAGGTGGTCAGAGGCATCAGTCTAAAATACAGAAGTGTGCCCAGCCAGTGTGGCTCAGTGGTTGAGCACTGACCCATGAACCAGGAGGTCATGGTTCGATTCCCGGTCTGGGCTGCAGACTCAATCCCCAATGTGGGGCATATAAGAGGCAGCCAATCAATGGTTCTCTCTGATCATTGGTGTTTTTCTCTCTCTCCCTTCTTCTCTGAAATCAATAAAAATATGTAAAATAAAATATAAAATAAAAAGCAGAAGAGGTTCAATACAGCTTGTGTCCATCTCAGCTTCTCCCACTCTGCCGTGGGTTCTCCCTATAGGAGCACTGCCCCGAACAGCCTGGCAGGAACCGGATTGCACCTGAGTGACTGGGAACATGTTCCACCTGAACTCTGGCTGCTTGAAAGACTAACCACGGATACAAACAGCCAGCTCTTTTATCAGCATACATGAATGACTGCCAAATATTGTACATTGTAACATTACATCTAAGTTCTATATGGTATACATTTCCAATACTTCAGTGGATTCAAAGTGATTTTGTTTTAAAGCTGAGAATCATAGCTTTAAAAACACATACACCTTTCCAAGCCCCCAACCCTCTCCACTCCGCTTCTTGTTAAGTAAAATGAATGTTTTTGTCCATTTGTGGCATGAAGGGAGCCTTTGCTGGGGCTGCAAGCTCAAAGTAGGTAAACTGTCGCGCTTGTGCCCACAGAAAGCCAGCTGACTCTGAGGGTGGGTGGGGAGGTCAGCCGTGGCTCTTTGGCTCACCTGTTGGAAAAGAGTAGGTTTTATGTTGACCATCTCCGTTTCTCAATGCGAGAAAAGAAAATAAAAGAAAGAAAAGAAAAGAGAGAAGAGAAAAGACAAAAAGAGAAGAGAGAAAATAAAAGAGAGAGAAGGGGGGAGGAAGGGAGGGAGAAAAGGAAGAAGGAAGGTTCCTTGCCTTCTGGAATTTTATAGGTTCCTAGAAAAAACTGAGACAAGTATTCACAGAAATAGAAATAAAATGGAATATGATAAAAAGCCAAAAGAGAAGAAGAATCAATGCACTGGAGAGAAAACTGCTAGCAGAGGTGATCCGAGATGCTCAGGGGGTGGAGCTGGGGACAGGGAAGAGAGACCGGAAATAAGGACAGCTTTTATGGAGCGGGTTTCCAAGGGTGTACACTCAAACGACAACCGGGATGTTAACATGCAGGGATAGGACCAAAGCATTCCAAGTCAAAATTCAGGAGCACAGGTGAATGCTAGAAAGCACAGGCGTGTTCAAGAAACAGCAAGATCAGGTTTGAATGGAGCAGGAGCTGCGACAAGGGGATCTGGGAAAACTGGTCTCAGAGGACCTGGGCTCCAAGCAGAACAAAATCACACTTGATTCAGAGATGCTGAAGAACTCACAAAGACCTGGAGACACTGGGAAACTCACGAAGACTTTTAAGCAGGAGCCCTTGCCAGTTTGGCTCAGTGGACAGAGTGTCAGCCTGCGGACTGAAGGGTCTTGGGTTCAATTCCAGTCCAGAGCACATGCCCAGGTTGCAGACTCAATCCCCAGTAAGGGGTGTGGATGAGGCAGCTGATCAATGATTCTCTCTCCTCATTGATGTTTCTCTCTTTCTATTAAAAAAAAACACAAAACTTTAAAAGCAGAAGAGTGATGGTCACTCAGGTAGGAGTGGAGCAGCTGTAACGAAGGGGAAAGAAGCAGGTTCCTTTTGAAGGGTCCTGCAAGAGTTCAGGACAAATACTAAGAGCCCGAATCAGGGCTAAGGACTAACATGTGGGAAACTCTCACCGAGTCAGAGGAGCTTTATTAGTAGAGGTCCAGTCTCTATGGGGATAGTAAGATACATGCCTGCTAGTCAACACTGAACCACCACTCTGAGTAAATGCATCCAGAGGTCCCCAGCTGGGCAGAGGGGAGGTCTCATGTTGAGTAAGTGTTCCAGAAGGGGTGAATATAATTGCAGACGTTCCTCTGCGTAATCATGAGGAAGGTCGGAGCATTTGTTAAACAACAACCAACAAAGATGATCTCAAAGGCAGAAGTCAGAGAAATGACAAACACATCTGGGTGTCCCAGGAGAGATGATGGCAGGAAGCAGGAATCCAGGTGGGGAGGGCTCACACAGTGGGGGCCTATCATCGCCTGAGGCTCCTGCTGACACCTAACCCCATGCTTTGTGACTTCCCCAATCAAACAACAACCAGGAGGCCTCTCCTCAGCCCTCAGCCCCTCTAGCCTCCCTGCAGTATCTGCCTACCGATCCTAAAGTTCATTACAAACTGTCCCATCCATCAGGAGGCAGGTAAACCCAGGATGCGCTGGCCAACATGGCTCAGTGGTTGAGCATTGACCTATGAACCAGGAGGTTATACAGTTTGATTCCCAATCAGGGCACATGCCCAAGTGGCAGGCTTGATCCCCAGTGTGGGTCGTGCAGGAGGCAGCCGATCAATGATTCTCTTATCATTGATGTTTCTCTCTTTTTCCCTTTCCCTTATTTTCTCAAATCAATAAAAATAAATAAATAAATAGATAGACAGATAGATAGGATGAGAGATCTTTCTCTTTTTTAAAAAAAATAGGAGTAAAATTAAAAGCTACTTTTCAGCCCTGACTGGTTTGGCTAAGTGGACAGAGCATCGGCCTGAGGGCTGAAGGGTCCCAGGTTCAATTCTGATCAAGAGCATGTACCTTGCCAAGACTGGTTTGGCTCAGTGGATAGAGCATCGGCCTGTGGACTGAAAGGTCCCAGGTTCGATTCCGGTCGGGGGCATGTACCTTGCTTGCGGGCACATCTCCACTATGGGGCGTGCAGGAGGCGGTTGATCAATGTCTCTCTCTCATCGATGTTTCTGATTTTCTATCACTCTCCCTTCCTCTCTATAAAAAATCAATAAAAATATACTATAAAAAAAAAAAAAGAGCATGTACCTTGGTTGCAGGCACATCCCCAGTAGGGAGTGTGCAGGAGGCAGCTGATCGATGTTTCTCTCTCATCCATGTTTCTAACTCTCTATCCCTCTCTCTTCCTCTCTGTAAAAAATCAATAAAATATATATATTTTTAAAAAGCTACTTTTCGGGGGAGAATCCAAGATGACGGCATAGGTAAACACCTTCACTGCTGCCTCACACAACAATTTCAAAACTACAACTAAAAGACAGAACGGACATCATCCAGAACCACAGGAAAGCTGGCTGAGTGGAAATTCTACAACTAGAAGGAAAGAGAGGGGCTCACGGAGACCCAGAGGAGGTCTGCAAAAAGCTGAGGTATGAAGAGCAGGTGCCGGAGAACCTGGCTGGCTTTCTCTGGCGGAAGGGAGACGGAGATTCTCAACGGCATTGAACCCCCTTATCCTACGACACTAAACCCCAGATCCAGCTGAAACTCATATGGGGAGAGTTTGGACTGTGAAAAGGGAGAAGTGCATGGAAATTTGGGGAGTCGCAAAAGATCAGAAGTCTGGTGATGCGCATGGCACAGCGCGCAGAGGACCGACTGCTGATTGTGCTGCTGGCTTTCACAAGTGGAGGGAGATAGACCCTCCCAACTGCGCCACTTCTAACTCCACTAAACCCCAGTTTCGGGCGAAACCCTGGAGACCCAGACTCATATGGTCCCGGAGTGCAGGGGAGCCTGAGGGGCAGCAGTCTAGAGGCACTGCGAGGGCGCGAGGGCGCGCGCACAGGTACCGCTCCAGCGATTACCCAGTCACATGAGACTCGGGGCGTGGAGGGCGGGGCCCACAGGAAGGCAAGGCGTTCCCTTAAGCCCTGAGACTCCATCCATCCCAAGCTCAACAGAGAGGCTTTTGCAGTTTTGCAAGTCTGGTATCATAAGGCTGAATCCAACACAGAAGTTCTCCCGGCATAGTGAAAATGCTGAGACAAGGGAAGAGATCACAAACAAAAGAAATGGAGGAAAACAAATGATTGGATATACAGTTCAAAACCACACTTATAAGGTTTTTCCAAGAATATCCTAGAAAAGTTGGATAAAGTTAGCGAGACCCAAGAGGAGATGAAAAAGAACCAACTAGAGATGGAAAAGAACCAATTAGAAATTAAACATACACTGACTGAAATAAAAAATATTATACAGAGACCTAACAGCAGACTAGAGGAAGGCAAGAATCAAGTGAAAAATTTGAAATATAAAGATTCAGAAAACACTCAACTGGAAAAGCAAGAAGAGAAAAGAATCCAAAAATGTGAAGATAATGTAAGGAGCCTCTGGGACAAATTCAAGCGTACCAACATCAGAATTATGGGGGTGCCAGATGAAGTGAGAAAGCAAGATACTGAAAACTTACTTAAAGAAATAATGACTGAAAACTTCCCACATCTGGTAAAAGAAATAGACTTACAAGTCCAGGAAAGCACACAGAATCCCATATAAAAGGAATCCAAAGAGGACCACACCAAGACACATCATAATTAAAACACCAAGAGCAAAAGACAAAGAGAATATTAGGCAAGAGAAAAACAGTTCATTACCTACAAGGGAGCACCCATACAACTGTCAGCTGATTTCTCAACAGGAACGATGCAGGCCAGACGGGAGTGGCAAGAAATATTCAACGTGATGAATAGCAAGAACCTACAACCAAGAATACTTTATCCAGCAAAGCTATCATTCAGAATTGAAGGGCAGATAAAGAGCTTCACAGATAAGAAAAAGCTAAAGGAGTTCATCAACTCCAAACCAGTATTATATGAAATGCTGAAAGGTACTCTTTTAGAAGAGGAAGAAGACAAAGGTAAAAGCCAAAAAATCATGAACAACAAATACATATCTATCAATAAGTGAATATAAAAATTACGTGAATTAAAAATTTGATCAACAGAATAAACTGGTGAATATAATAGAATCAGGAGCACAGAAATGGAGTGAACTGATAATTCTCAGGGGGAATTGGGTGAGGGGTATACAGGGAGAGACTGGACAAAAATCATACACCTATGGATGAGGTCAACGGGAGGGAGGTAAGGGTAGAGGGGAAAGGTGGGAGCTGGGTGGAGGGGAGCTATGGAGGGGAAAAAAGAGAAACAAATGTAATAATCTAAATAATAAAGAGTTCATTGAAATTTTTTTAAAAAATCTACTTTTCAAAACCAAAGAAAATCAGATACTTTGCCTCAGATACAACCTAAGATTTACCCAACACATACAGAAGCAAACAGACTGGAGTTTCAGTCCTGGCTCCTCCACTTACCCGCTGTGTGACCTCAAGTAAGGGCTGACCTTGGTGCACTTCCATGACCTCACCTGAAAAATGTTAGTGGGAAGGACACGTAAGGTGCCCACTGCAGGGCCGTCCCTTTCTCCAAAAGATGGCTTTACTCCTGTCACCCAAGTCCCTGAAGATTGTCACAACCTCTGTCCTGTCTCCTCTTCCCAGTCCTCTGAATCCTCAGGGCCAAACACCCTGGTAGTCACCTTTGTCTCAGTGCTGTCTGCATCCCCTCAGCCAACACCCACTGGGAATCACTCTGCATCACAGAAGAGATGAACATGAGTTCAATGCTCAGACCCATGAGTTCCAGTCTTGGCCTTACACTAGCTGCATGGCATGATGGGAGTCAGTGAACTTCTCTCACTTAACTCCCAGGTCGTGCAGTGATAATGATCTCGCCCTCCCGCAAGGTGGTGAGTTTTGCACATTAGATGCTACACACACTCTCTGGCCCACAAAAAGGGATGGGTAAATGCTAGCTGTTGTTACCAAGTTCTTTCTCACACGTGTCCAGTCTCCTCCCCTCCCCCACTGTCCCCATCCTGGCCTGACCCCTGTACACCTGATGTCTAAGTGGCTTCCTGGCTGCTCTCCTGCCTCCAGCCTCTCCCTCCTCTAATCAAACCCACATCCTGTTGCCCAACTCAGCTTCCTCCCCTGGCCCCTCGGGCCCCAGTTCAAGAACCTGCTGAGGCCAAGCCTCCACACATCCTTCCCCCAAACCCTACTTCCTACCACTTCCAAAACACACCCTTTCCACTCTAATCAGCCAGCCTTTCTTACCACCACCTGAACTATGCCAAGCTGGTCCACCCTTCTGAGCCTCTGCTTGGCACAGCTCCTCTCAGACGCCACCTCTGCCTGCCCTGCGCCTTTCCGAATTCTATCCCAGCCTGCAACTCCTGCTCAGGTTCCACATCCTCCAGGAAGCCTCGCTGAGCTCGCTCTCCTCCTGCAGTCCTCATGACACAGGGCAGCTGTTCCCATGGGTCCCGCGCAGTGCGGGGCACGCGTGGACGGGAAGTAAGTATCTGGAAATCAGGGAGTCCAGTTGACGAGTGAAGAACAAGTAGAGGCAGTCAGGAGACAAATATATTAACTGCTGCAATGAACTCAAGTTTGTAATTCTTCTTTTTAAGAGCCCAGCGTGACTCTGTGCCACAAAAAAGTCCCTGGTTTACTCGCCATTCATCTCGGTTTCATAAAATTAATCACTTTTTTAAAGTCGGATTTGTTTTTCTAACTGCTGGAACTTCTAACATTTGGATGTTCATTGCACAACCATGGAAAGGTTCCAAGGAGTGATTTATGGGGTCATCAGCCCCTCCCCGCAAGCCTCCTTCAGCTTCCCAACCACTCAGCATAAACACAGAAGTAAAAACCAGGCTTGCTACGCACATACAGTTCCAAGACTGCTCCTCTAAGCCACATCTGCACTGAAATTCTGGAACTGTCACTGCACCCAACGACTCAAAAAGTGACAATGGGCCCTGGCTGATTTGGCTTACTGGAGAGAGTGTTGGCCTGTGGACTGAAGGGTCCCAGGTTCGATTCCAGTCAAGGGCACACATGTACTTTGGTTGCAGGTTCCCTGGCCCTGGTCAGGATGTGTGCAGGAGGCAACCAATCGATGTCTCTCTCTCACATTGATGTTTCTGTCTCCCCCTCTCCCTTGCACTCTCTCTAAAAATCAATGGAAAACACATATCCTCGAATGAGGATTAACAGAAACCAACATGCTGATTTTCCACAGAGAGCACAGAGACATGGGGCTGTCCCAAACTTTGTCCTGGACACCACCTTAACCTCCTCTATCTCGGAGGATGCCCCACCTTCTCCCTATGAGTTTCAGCATCTCACCACTGTCCCGAAGGGTCTGAGTCAAGTCTTCCATCAGGGCCACCGTTTCCTCGCTGTGTTCGGGCCTATGTTCTTGCAGCCAGGCCTGGATTTCCCTTGGCATCATGGTCAGCATCTGCTCCTTGGTGTGCACCTCTGGCCTCAGCCAGCGCCGACAGAGCTCTCGGAGGCGGCCTAGTGCACCCTGTGGCCCTCCAGCTGCCTCCTCTCCGGGACTCCCCTTGCCAGCATTCTGGGGAAAGGGCTCAGACTCGGGGCCATCCTCCTGCAGCACAGCTTCCTGTACCCAAGAGTCATCCTCCAGGATCATGGTGGTGACCTCTGCCTCCTGTTCGTCTTCCGCTTGAGGTACCTGGGCCAAGAGGCTCAGGGGAGTGGTTACTCTGGGCACCTCTGCAGCCATCACCCACGTTCTTGGGGCAATCACTCAGGCTTCCAGCCTTAAACTTCAGTCTTATCCAGCCAAGCTCTCTGAGAAGATATGTCCCTCCTCAAATTTCAACAAGTAGCCCAGCTGAGAAAAGAGAAAGAGAATCAGGATCAATATGTTAACTGTCCCAAAACGATCTAACCCACAGCGGCTCAGGTCAGACCACCAAGTAATTCTTACGTCTGCAAATCAACAAGTTTCCTGTCCCTCTTAAAGGCAAAATGGCTTATTCCTGAAAACCTGTCTCTCTCTATGGCAAGAGAAGAATCATAAACACAAAATATACAGCATTTTTCTTTCCAAAAGACCGAAGCATGAGTGTCAGAAATCCAAAGCCCTGGCAAGAATCCAGCACGGCGTCATCCTGCCCTGAGTTAGTTCAGACTTGCTACAGACTAAGTGACCTTGACCTCACACACTCAAATCAACCTCAATGACCACCACTAAGCAGAGATAATAACATCATCCTTCCTATTTTACGGGGACATCTTAAGGATTAGCAACGGCTCAGAGGTTAAGAGATCGAGCCTCACTACAAGGAAGACAATATCTCAACTGCATTATTACCATATTTAAAAGTATGAAGTTTTGCCCTACGGACCGAAAGATCCCGGGTTTGATTCCAGTCAAGGGCACGTACCTCGGTTGCAGGCTCCGTCCTCGCCTTGGCCCTGGTCGCAGAGCATGCAGAAGGCAACCAATTGAGATGTTTCTCTCTCTCTTTCCTTCTCTCTTCCACTCTTTCTAAAACTCAATGAAAAAATATCCTCAGGAGGCTTAAAATTTTTTTTTTCATTAAGTTTTAAATGTTCAAACTCTTCAATCTAGCCTTGGCCGCTCAGGAATTCTTCTTTTAACTTTTTGCAAAGAGAAATTTATTTGCAAGGACATCCAACCATAGTATTCTAATTGTAAAAATGGACACATTAAAAATCCAGCAGCCAGGGTGTGGTTAATAAATTATGGCACATATAAATGTATTAAAAACTATGCTCATATTATAATGGCTACCTTTGTGAGGTACTGACGGAGGAACTCAAAGAAGCCTCTTTTGGGGTGCTGGAAATGTTCTGTATCTTGATTTGATTATGGCTGCACAAAAGCATAAATGTGAAATTTGTGCGCCCTGCTGTATGTATTTTAAAGTATTTTTAAAAGTATGCTGACAAAGATTATTAATCATTAAAGATTTAAGATAGCCTCAATATGAAAATTAGGGATAAAGACAAAACCAGCAAGGCGTTTTGTTGTTGTTTTTTAAAGCAAGGCATTAAAACTATTGTTACAGTAGGACCCCAATTCCTTGAACACACAGAAGACTAAAAAAACAAAATAAAAGAGCTGGACGGAAATTCTACAAGATGTTGAGAGCAGTGGAATTACAAAAGCAATAAAAGCAATAAAAAACTATTTGTAAAAATCAATATATCACAAACACTCAGATAACACCACCTCTTACTAGAAAAGACATGCTAGTGGGAAAACCGAAGTTGCCAATGTGTCTCTACAAGGACTAGGAGAAACAGGAACAGCAGAACTCTTACGCGGAACCCCGGGGAAATCGTCCCCAAAGAGCTACGCCTCGGCGTGACCCGGGCCAAGACACGCCCCTTTGAGTCAGTTTCCCCACGGGTGCGACGAGGAGCCGCGCCGGCCGCCGCCCAGTGCGCACCCGGTCCAAGCCCTGCGCCCTCCCGGACAGGCAGGGAGCCCCTGGCCGGGAGCAGAGCCCGCGCGCGCTCGCTGGGCGGACCCACGCGTGAGCGGACGCCGGGTCCGCGGGGAGCGCCCCGCCCCTCCCCCAGCAGGCGGCCGGCGCGGCTCCAGGCCCGGGATTCCCACGTTTCGCGCTACCCTCCTGGGCCGCGAGGCTCCAGGCCTGTCTCTCCTGGCTCACCTCGCCGGGGACCAGATCCTGCTCCGGCGGCGGCTTTGTGCGCAAATGCGCCCGGGACACGGCCCGGCCCCGGGAGTCGCGACAGCTCCAGCCCGAGGGGCACTGAGAACAATGGACGGTAGAGGCCCGCCCCCAACCGCTCTCATTGGCTACCTAGAACGGCCCCTGAAACGCTGCTTTTCTATTGGTAGATACGGTATCCAGCCGGCGGCGGGAAGGAGGCTAGGCCGAAGGCATTGTGGGAGATGTAGTCCATCCATCCAGACCACCCAGGCTGCAGGCCTGGGTGCAGAGTTTGGGGTTGAGAGTCTGGGCGGTGCCTGAGGGCCTGCAATATTGGCCAGAGCTGTGGCCTGGAACAGGTCATTAGCCTGTTTGAAGCTTTCCCATATTTGTCTATAAAAAGTGAAAGTTAGATGAAGGGACTTGAAGGTCCTTTTCAGCTGTGATGAGGCCCCTCGTCGGTCAAAAGTAGCCCTGGAGGAGGAAAGGCATCTGCATAGTAATACCCCCCTGTTACCCCAGCCCAGCATCCCTCTCCCAACTTAAAGGTGCACCTGGCTATTGCATACATCTTTGTTTTTGCAAGTGGCATTCATGTGTCTAGAGGAATGCCTTGTCTTGTCTCTTCTGCCAGGAGCTCCCATTCTTTCGTCTGTTTCCCTCAGCAAAACCCCAGAGACACCATCCTCAGCACACCTTTCGAGGTCTCCCTGCTGTCAATGGAGATGGACCTCTCCCGGTGTTCCCACCCTTGTCGTTCTTGAAGATAAGGCTTGGAGATAACCGGAGGCTGGGTGACAAGTAAGGAACTGCCTGGAAGTCCAAGGGGGAATGTAAGAACAGAGAAAAAGACACTCTTTAAAGATCTGTGATAGATAGAACAATCGTATATGTTTGTACAGAGCAATTATTGGAGGCACATACAAATAACATGTGTTGTTTTCATTTAAATTTCATTTCATAGAAATTTAATTTTCATTTCGTGAATGTCTGATAAAAGTTTTATGTTTATTGGTGATTTTAATCTCATTTTCTATGAACTTATTGTTCCTATATTCTTCCCACTTTTTAAATTGCATTTATCCATAAGAGCTTTTTGTATGGTAAGAAAATGATTCCTTTGGCCCTGCTCAGTGGCTGAGTGTAGACCCATAAACCATGAGGTCAGGGTTGGATTCTCTTTTAGGCCACATGCCTGGCTTGCAGGCTCCATTCCCAGGAAGGGTTGTGCAGGAAACAATCCATCCATATTTCTCTCTCATCATTGATGTTTCTATATCTTTTTCTCTCCCTTCCTCTCTCTGATATCAATAAAAATATAAAATATTTTTTTAAATAAAGTGATTCCTTTGTCACAGAAATTGCTGCTGTTTTTCTCAATATTTTCATTGCTTTTTGCTGTTTTTAAAAATATAGAACTTGGACATTCTTATAGCATCGATTTTGTAAGACTAGTCTTTTTATAGCTTCTGAGTTCTCTGTGATTCTTAGAAAGTTCTCTGCCCCACTCCAAAGATTGAGTTTCCCTCATTTTTCACTAATTATAAGCTCTTTAATCTAAGTATAAACATGCAAAGCAAGGTTCCGCTGTTAAATCTTACTGTCCCTCTTGGTGTCTTGATTCATTAGCCCGAAGTGACCACGTGCAAACAGCGCCACCTCTAGGCTAGCCTGAGAACTGCACTAAGTGCTTGAATGCAGAATTGCCAACCCCACCGCCTCCAGCATCTCTCCATTAGTCAGCATTCCTAGTGTGCAAGATATCCAAACTGTTTGAGGATTATAATTCCAGGAGATAATCATGTACTAACAAAGATTAGTTTCTCCACTTTTCCATCCTCACTAGAGATGTACATTTACACAAAAGACAAGATATATTTGGTTAGGGTTGGGGTGGGGATGTAGCTGACACTTTCCAGCGGCCTAAATGTTCACTTACCTTTGCTTGTATCTATCTATCCCAAGCCAACCCTAGACCACGAGAAACTGACACTATCTTGTTACAGGAAAATTCTGGAGTCAGCCATCTCTGCCCTCTGCCTGATTCTCCAGGAAGTTGGTCCTGGCCAATGTCAACTGTCCCAGGTTTAGATAGACAGTAAGACACATTTAAAAAAATATATATTTTATTGATTTTTCACAGAGAGAAAGGGAGAGAGATAGAAAATTAGAAACATCGATGAGAGAGACATCGATCAGCCTGCTCCTGCATGCCCCCTACTGGGGATGTGCCCGCAACCAATGAATGTGCCCTTGACCGGAATCGAACCTGGGACCCTTCAGTCCGCAGGCCGATGCTCTAGCCACTGAGCCAAACCTGTTTTGGCAAGACACATTTAAGACCAATTTCTGGCATGACCTGGTCTCTAAACTACTGAGACTGACCAGCAGACCCTGAGTGACAGATGAATGGATTACTCTGACACACATGTCCCTGACAGAGAGGGCTAGGGCCAGCCTGGCTAAAGGAACTGGACAGCCTTCCTTAGGGTTTTACTGTCACAACAGCTTGAACTCAAATTAACCTCCAGACATAATCAGCAGGGTAAGTATCCTTGAGAAAGCACATGCTTCTAAAGTCTAAACATACAGATTCCAGGAAAACACCCGCCGGCTTGGACTTGTTTGGAAAAGTCAAGGCAGGGGCTGCCGCCTTCAGCAAGGTTGCCTTAGAGGCCCGGATCTTTCGGAGAATCCTCCGCACAGACGTGCTTCTCCACACAAGCCAGAGCCTTAAGACCAGCCTAAGCTCAAACTGGTTTGGCCCAGTGGATAAAGCGTCGGCCTGCGGACTGAAAGATCCCAGGTTTGATTCCGGTCAAGGGCACGTACCTTGGTACTGACTCTCTATCTCTCTCCCTTCCTCTTTGTAAAAAATCAATAAAATATATTTAAAAAAAAGAAAAAATGAAAAAAAGTCCAGCCTAAGACAGTGAACAAGCCTAGGACCATAGCCCCATTCAGTGAGTGGGGCTGCTCCTGCAATTGGCTCACTTCTCTAAACCACAGGGTGACAGAGGCGCTGTTCTGCCAGGGAGTAGTCATGCTTAAAAGCTTCAGAGAACTACTGTGGCTAACGAGTAAAAGGATATCAGGGAACTCACTAAGTACATGGGAGCTGAAGCATCAGGCTTGAGAAGTTGGGAACCAGGAAACAGAGTAAGACTTGAAAGCAGCCCCAGCCAGTTTGGCTCAGTGGATAGAGCATCTGCCTGCAGACTAAAGGGCCCCAGATTCGATTCCAGTCAAGGCCACATGCCTGGTTTGTGGGCTGTGGGCTTGATCCCCACATGGGGGCATGCAGGAGTCAGCCAATCCATGATTCTCTCTCATCATTGATGTTTCTATCTTTCTCTTCCTCTCTGCAATCAATAAAAAAAATATATATATTTTAAAATCTTATAGCCGAAACATTCCAGCCTGCTCACTCATGGGCCCTGGTGCAAACAGCCATCTCTGTCTGCCTGCCTTCCTCACAGAGTTCAATTCAGGGAAAGAGCATTTGGTAGGGGTAGGCCCACCCCATGTAAAAAGAAACTAAAGCAGGATTCTAGTTCTTAAAATGGAATTTTTCCCTCCCAAGACCAACTAGTATCTTTTCCTTTAAAAAAAATTTTTTTTTATTGATTTTTAGAGAGGAATAGAGAGGGAGAGAGAGAAACATCAATGATGAGAGAGAATCACCAATGGGCTGCCTCCTGCATGCCCCCTACTGGGACCCTCCAGTCCACAGGCCAATGCTCTATCCATGGAGGCAAGCCAGCTAGGGCTCCTCCTCCCCTTCTTCTTCTTTCCTCTTCTTTCTTTCTTCTTCTCCTTCTCCTTCTTCTTTCTTCTTCTTTACTGAATAGTGTGTATTTATTTTTATATTTTTATTGATTTTTTTACAGAGAGGAAGGGAAAAAGATAGTTAGAAACATCAATGAGAGAGAGACGTCGATCAGCCGCCTCCTGCACGCCCCCTACTGGGGATGTGCCCGCAACCAGGATACATGCCCTTGACCGGTTTCGAACCTGGGATCTTTCAGTCTGCAGGCTGACGCTCTCTCCACTGTTTCGGGGAGATAGTGTGTATTTAGTGTGGCAAAGGGAGAATAGTGTGTATTTAGTGTGGCAAAGGGAGGCCCTTGGACCTTGTATTGTTCCTCCAGAGATGCTGGCTTTTCTCTTTCTCCTGTGTCTTGTGCTGATCTGGGCTTCTCCAGCCCCATCGTGCCAAGAAGAAGGAGGAGAATGAATTTATAGGCTCTGGCCAGTTCCCATGGCTTGTTCTGAACAGCTGCATTCAAGGGTATTTCTGGGAAGATGCAGGGGTGCCCTAGGATGGAAGGAATGACTCGGGAGGCAGCCGCAGTGTGCTGCCAAGACACAGAGGCACCAGTGGTACGGGTGGCTTGAGACAGGGGGTGTTTCAGAGGGGATTTTCTTCTAGAAAGAAATATCCCCCAAGCTACCACAAATGAAAACTAATTATAGGGATAGGAAGAAAAAAAGAAGGATGAAATTTAAATACATGCCCCCACACACAGTATTACACACACACACACACACACACACACACACACACACACTCCCTAGGCTGCTTAGTTCATAGGAAGAAAGTTATCACTGGAGTAGTTAGTTGACTATTGGAAAGAGAAAGAAAACCCTGCAACCTTCAGTAAAAGCTTGCAATACACATGGTGTGCGAAAGAGGCTTCAAGTTCCCTAACAAAGGATAAGAATAAGCAGGTTAAAGAGAGAGGTGGAGAGGCAGAGAGAGAAGAGGGAAAAAAGCTCAACCACACAAATAATTGTACAAATGCAAATCAAAGCAAATATGGATAATGTTTGGAACACCTATCCTTGGAATTCTATTAGCCTTTTTTTAAATTAAATCTTTATTATTCAGATTATTACATTTGTTTCTCTTTTTTCCCCTCCATAGCACCCCTCCACCCAGCTCCCACCCCTCACTCTGCCCTTAGCTCCCTCCCATAGATCTCATCCATAGGTGTATGATTTTTGTCCAGTCTCTCCCTGTACACCCCTCACCCCTTCCCCCCTGAGAATTATCAGTCCACTCCCTTTCTGTGCTCCTGATTCTATTATATTCACCAGTTTATTCTGTTGATCAAATTTTTAATTCACTTAATTTTTAGATTCACTTGTTGATAGGTATGTATTTGTTGTTCATAATTTTTTGGCTTTTACCTTTGTCTTCTTCCTCTTCTAAAAGAGTACCTTTCAGCATTTCATATAATATTGGTTTGGAGTTGATGAACTCCTTTAGCTTTTTCTTATCTGTGAAGCTCTTTATCTGCCCTTCAATTCTGAATGTTAGCTTTGCTGGATAGATTATTCTTGGTTGTAGGTTCTTGCTATTCATCACGTTGAATATTTCTTGCCACTCCCGTCTGGCCTGCATCGTTTCTGTTGAGAAATCAGCTGACAGTCGTATGGGTGCTCCCTTGTAGGTAATAAACTGTTTTTCTCTTGCTGCTTTTAATATTCTCTCTTTCTCTTTTGCTCTTGGTATTTTAATTATGATGTGTCTTGGTGTGGTCCTCTTTGGATTCCTTTTATATGGGGTTCAGTGTGCTTCCTGGACTTGTAAGTCTATTTCTTTTACCAGATGTGGGAAGTTTTCAGTCATTATTTCTTTAAGTAAGTTTTCAGTATCTTGCTTTCTCACTTCATCTGGCACCCCCATAATTCTGATGTTGGTACGCTTGAATTTGTCCCAGAGGCTCCTTACATTATCTTCACATTTTTGGATTCTTTTCTCTTCTTGCTTTTCCAGTTGAATGTTGTCTGCTTCTTTATATTTCAAATTTTTTACTTGATTCTTGCCTTTCTCTAGTCTGCTGTTAGGACTCTGTATAATATTTTTTATTTCAGTCAGTGTATGCTTAATTTCTATTTGGTCCTTTATCATCTTTAGTTGGATCTTTTCCATCTCTAGTTGGCTCTTTTGCATCGCTAGTTGGTCCTTTTTCATCTCCTCTTGGGTCTCACTAAATTTATCGAATTTTTCTAGCATATTCTTGAAAAACCTTATAAGTGTGGTTTTGAACTCTATATCCAGTCGTTTTTTTTTCCTCCATTTCTTTTGTTTGTGATCCCTCCCCTTGTCTCGGCATTTTCACTATGTCGGGGAAACTTCTGTGTTGGATTCAGCCTTATAATGCCAGACGTGCAAAGCCGAAGAAGCCTCTGCTGAGCTTGGGAGGGTGGAGTCTCAGGGCTTAAGGGACCGCCTTGCCTTCCAGTCGGCCCCGCCCTCCACGGCCCCTGAGTCTCACGTGACTGGGTAATGGCCGGAGCGGTCCTTGTGTGCGCACCCTCAGTGCCTCTAACCGCTGCCTTTCCAGCTCCCCTGCGCACTAGGACCACACGAGTCTAGGTCCCCAGGGTTTCGCCCGAAACAGGGGCTTAGTGGACTCAGAAGTGGCACAGTTGGGAGGGTCTGTCTCCCGCCCAGTCGCGAAAGCCAGCGGCACAATCAGCAATCTGTCCTGCGCGCAGCACCGTGCGCGTGCGAGACCGGACCTGATCTTCTGCGACTCCCCTAAATTTCGTGCACCTCTCCCTTTTCACAGTCCAAACTCCCCCGTATGAGTTTCGCTGGATCTGGGGTTTAGTGTCGTAAAATAAGGGGTTCAATGCCGTTGGGAGTCTCCGTTTCCCTCCCGCCAGAGAAAGCCAGCCAGGTTCTCCGGCACCCGCTCTCTCAGCGCGTGCGTCTCAGTACCTCGGCTTTTTGCAGCTCCTCTGGGCCTCTGTGAGCCCCTCTCTTTCCCTCTAGTTGTAGAACTTCCACTCAGCCAGCTTTCCTGTGGTTCTGGATGATGTCCGTTCTGTCTTTTAGTTGTAGGTTTGAAATTGTTGTGCGAGGCAGCAGTGTAGGTGTTTACCTATGCCGCCATCTTGGATTCTCCTCTATTAGCCTTTTAAAAATGATCTCTATAAGCTAACATAGAAAGGTCTTCAAAAGGGTAAAAATAGCAAGGTCCAAAATAGTGTGTGTGCATGGCCTGGCCAGCATGGCTCAGTGGTTGAACATCGTTCTATGAACCAGGAGTTCATAGTTCCATTTCCATTCTCAGTCAGGGCATATGCCCAGGTTGCTGGCTCGATCCCCAGTAGGCGGTGTGCAGGAGGCAGCTGATCAATGATTGTCATCATTGATGTTTTTATTTCTCTCTCTCTCTCTCCCCCTCTCCCTTCCACTCTGAAATCAATAAAAAAATATATATACTGGTATATTGTAAATGTGCACACAAAACTGTTAGGGTCGCCAAAGGAGGAACACATGAGGCCAAAAGGGGTAAAGAATTATGCATTTATTAAGTCATCTGGAAAACTCTGAGTTCCCAAATGGTGCCAACACTCAGGGGAGCGGAGTCAATGATTTTAAAGGACTCTTGGCAGGCTTTTTCTGGATGGAAAGTTCTCTGGGTGAGTCCTGAGGGGTAAGACAATGGTCTTAGCAAGTGGAATGTGATCTTAGCAAAAGGGAATGTGGGTTGTGATGTGGCCTAAAGGTCAGTCCCCAGAGGAGGGGTATTGATTCAATTATTGGATCAGACCTAACAAAAAAAAAAAAAGGTAAGATAAGTTATGGAAAATACAGAAACCTTTAAAAACATAACAAAAATCTGTGTATAATCTCAACACCCAAATATATCTTCTATTTCCATTGTGTTGAGTTTCCTTTCATTCTTTTTTTATTTTTTAAAATATATTTAATTGATTTTTTACAGAGAGGAAGGAAGAGGGATAGAGAGTTAGAAACATCGATGAGAGAGAAACATCAATCAGCTGCCTCTTGCATGTCCCTACTGGGGATGTGCCCGCAACCAATGTACATGCCCTTGACCGGAATCGAACCTGGAACCTTTCAGTCCGCAGGCCAACGCTCTATCCACTGAGCCAAACCAGTTTCGGCTGATTCTTTTTTCTATGCATGAGTGTGGCCAGTAAGAACTGTTCCTCAACATCAGGATGCCTTTAAATTATTTTCCAAAATAAAGGAAACTTAAACCACTTCTAGCCTCTATTAGGATTAGCCATTAACCTCCTTGTGGATCTCCCCTTCTCCTGGACTGCCCCAAACCCTGGAGTTTACGTAACACACAAAGCAGCCCTGGGGACACTCACACCTGTCCCGGGAAAAGCCCAAAGCGGCTTAACTCTGGACAGTGGCTGTATCTGCAATTACTCTTAGTTGCCACAAGGTGTCACTCAATGCGCATTCAAATCAATGTGACGCTGTTGGACGCCTGCTAGACGCCAGGGAGGGAAAATTTCATTCCCACGGTATCAGCATTGGTACCTGGCCAATGGTTCCTGCACTGCTCATGTCTGTCTATCTGCTTACTATATCACTATCACGACCAGCAGCAAGCAGGATACAGAAGCTTAACTTATTGCATCTTTATGAAAAGTAATTAAAACAATTTGTAAAAATCTCTGATCATTGAATAAGTGAAAGAAAAAAAAATTTTGGCCAGGTTATAAATGCTTTATTGTTTTCCTTAACAATTTTTCATCCTCACCCGAGGGTAGTTTATCCATTGGTTTTTTGTTTGTTTGTTTGTTTGTTTGTTTTGAGAGAGAGTGGAATGGAGGGGGGCGGGGGAGAGAGAGAAGCATTGATGTGAGAGGCACATTGATTGGTTTCCTTCCCCCCACAATACCAGCTGGGGCACAAGTGATGGAACCTGCAAATGAGGTACATGATTAGAAATCGAACCTGCCACCCTTAGCTCCAAAAGCCGATGCTCTAACTACTGAAAAAACCAGTTGGGGCTATTATTATTATTATTTTAACGAATAGGAAGGCTGGTGGTGGATATTTGGCCATTTGATGCTTTATTTTTTTCATTTTTATTAATTTCAGAGAAAAGGGGAGAAGGAGAGTGATAGAAACATCAATGGTGAGAGCGATTCATTGATTAGCTGCCCCACACTGGAGATTGAGGCCCCAACCCAGACATGTGCCCTGACTGGGAATTGAACCTTTTGGTTCATAGATCATGCTCAACCACTGAGCCACACTGGCTGGCTGTGCTGATGATTTTATTGACTAAGAGTTCAAGTTCAGGCTCTCTTTTTCTCTTTCTTTCTTTTTTATAAAAAATATATTTTATTGATTTTTTTACAGAGAGGAAGGAAGAGGGATAGAGAGTTAGAAACATTGATGAGAAGGATACATCGATCAGCTGCCTCTTGCACGCCCCCTACTGGGGATGTGCCCGCAACCAAGGTACATGCTCTTGACTGGAATCGAACCTGGGACCTTTCAGGCCACAGTCTGACGCTCTGTCCACTGAGCCAAACCGGTTTTGGCAAGGCTCTGTTTCTGATAGAATGTAAAAGCACACCTACACATGCCTGTATGTAATTGTTATCAAAACTAAGCTTAGCCCAGACTGGTTTGGCTCAGTGGATAGAGCGTCAGCCTGCGGACTGAAGGGTCCTGGGTTCAATGCCGGTCAAGGGCATGTGCCTAGGTTGTGGGCACATCCCCAGTGGGGGGCGTGCAGAAGGAGGTTGATCGATTTCTCTCTCTCATTGATGTTTCTGACTATCCTTCTCCCTTCCTCTTTGTAAAAAAATCAATAAAATATATTAAAAAATAAAACTAAGCTTAGACACTAAAAGAAGATTCACTATCTCAGTGGTCGGCAAACTGCGGCTCTTTGGCTCTTCCACAAAATACCATGACCTGGGCGAGTCTATTTTGAAAAAGTGGCATTAGAAGAAGTTTAAGTTTAAAATATTTGGCTCTCAAAGGAAATTTCAATCATTGTAACTCTTGATATTTGGCTCTGTTGACTAATGAGTTTGCCGACCACTGCACTATCTGAACTTTCTTCTGTATTTTTTCACCTTCGCCATCAGGCACTGGAGCATCTGGCCTCTCATAAAGATCTGGGTCTAGTCCTGATATCATTTTGTTTCTTATTGCCATCATTGGATCACCCTTAGTGGGTGAGGATGAAAAAGAAATTTTAAAAAATTTGCAATTCATTACTAGTATGAATAGTGTAAAATCATGTTCCTGTTTCTATGAATTTTCTGTTAGGATCTTTTGCTTATTTATTTATTGGGGTATTATTTTTGTATTTATTGGCTGGTTTTGAAAGAGAGAGAGAGAAGCATCAATTTGTTGTTCCACTTATTTGTGCATTCATTAGTTGCCTCCTGTATCTGCCCTGACCAGAGATGGGACCCATAACTGGCATGTTGGGACGCTGCTCTAACCAACTGAGCCAATCAGCAAAGGCCTTGGGGCATTAATTTTTAAAATTGATTCTTGTGCCCTCACCGGTTCGGCTCAGTGGCCACAGCGTCTGCCTGCAAACTGAAAGGTCCCAGCGTTCGATTCCGATGAAGGGCACATGCCCGGGTTGTGGCTTGATCCCTAGTGGGGAGTGTGCAGGAGGCAGACAATGATTCTCTCTCATCATTGATGTTTCTATCTCTCTCTCCCTCTACCTTCCTCTTTAAAATCAATAAAAAGTACATTAAAAAATGGATCGTGAACCCTTTATTTATCGAAGAGACTGATCTATTGTCTTTTGTGTTTGTTAGGAATATCTTCAATATAATGCTTACTTTAATGTCTACAAGTCTTCAATTTCTAATTTTTAAAGATTAAGTTATTTAAATTGAGGTACAATTATATACAATGAAATGCATAGATCTTAAGTGCACATATCAAAGAGTTTTAACCTACATACACAATCATGCACATGTTTTTAATTTTTATATATTCAGATTTCCTGGTCTTTTCCTCCAGTGGTCACTGTTAGGAAAAAGTGAAAGACTTTGAAATGAACAACAAAAAGGTTATGGGTGTCGTAGTATCTAGAGTACCTTTTCATGTTATCTTTTATTGTCTGTGACCTATTTCACAATTCTATAAGTTATAGAAAACCAATATTAATGCAAATGAACCTGGTCCATAGAAATGCAAATTAGTTGTGGAATACAATTGATTACTGCCCTGGAGTAGATACATTTGCCTCTATTTATAAATACTTTTTGGTATTTCTTATCTGCCTACGTAGTGTGTGTACTTCTTAGAATTGTCCTGTGAATTAGTATGTAACATCTTACTGGTTCCCTGTTATAATCAATAAATGAGTTAAATAAAATCTTTGACATATGTTCATTTTATATCTGCATGAGAGTCATGATTATGTCCTTTTGAAAACATTATCTTTAAGCATTGCCCATATTCAAGTCATGAGTTTGGATTCATTCTGTAAACAGCAAGAAAAGCTAGATTTGAAACATGTAGTCTTTACTTCCTAGCCATGCTGCTGATGGTTTTTTACTCTGTACCCAAACACAGTCTCCTCCTCCTTCTTTTTGCTAGCAATGGGCTAATAAACGATTTCTTTTTTTTTAAATAATATTTTCATTGATTTCAGGGAGGAAGGGAGAGGAGAGAGAGATAGAAACATCAATGATGAGCGCTGACTGGTTTGGCTCAGTGGATAGAGTGTCGGCCTGCAGACTGAAGGATCCCAGGTTCGATTCCAGTCGAGGGCATATACCTTGGTTGTGGGCACATGCCCAGTAGGAGGTGTGCAGGAGGTAGCTGATCAATGTCTCTCTCTCATTGATGTTTCTAGCTCTCTATCCCCCTCCTTTCCTCTCTGTGAAAAATTAATAAAATATATTTTTAATAAGTTTTAGGAAGAAAGAAAGAAAGGAAGGATGAAAGAAAGAAAGAAAGGAAGGAAGGAAGGAAGGAAGGAAGGAAGGAAGGAAGGAAGGAAG